>PVKM010021037.1:0-22904 GCA_004027735.1 Carollia perspicillata
CAATAAATTTGTATAACCTAGAAGGAACACAATATATGAGTACCAGTAAAAACTGTTAAAAGCTTTCTTGCCAAATCGCTCCTGGGAAGCCATCCTAAAGGACTAACACAAAGTTGTCTCACCTCAATAATACAGCAGTAGTGAGAAGTTGAAAACTACCTAATTTTATAATATGAAAGATTTTATGGTTGAATACAAAATATGATTTCAAATTAGAAAAGAGTAGAAGAATGCCTTTCTTGAAGATATCAAGAAAAGTTGTTTTTGAGAAACAAATATATACAATTATAATATATTCTTTTATAATTTCCACTTTATACTATTTACTATAATTGACATTCATTACCTTTATAAGTTTTTCTAAAGCTTTACTTGCATTCTTGAATGCAAGAATATGATGACTGGTTCTTTCACAAAGAGTAAACAATCTTTGATCTCAAGACTAAAACCCTCCCCACCATCAGTAAGGCAGTGCACCTTGAGACACAGAAACTCTTTTTGTCCATTATTGATGATTTGGAAGATGATGTTTAGTCTACTGTGGGAATAGTTAAAGGCAGAGTGTTCCAGAAAGAAGGATGAAAATGATAAAGGTCAAGATTAATAATTGCACAAGTAATTTGTGCAATTACTTATTTAATTAAGTTTTTCTTTCTTGTTTGGTTGTAAACCCCACTAGGGCAGGAACATCTGCAGAAATCTATATAGAACACTTTGCAGAGTGCTTTGCACCATTAATAAACTTTTGTAGAATCAGTGACATAAATATAACTATAGAATATTCCTTAATGTTTCTCTTTGAGTCTAGGTTCATAGATTAGTTTTATAAATAACAGACACGTGTGTCCAAATGTTATGCTGAGAATAGAAATGAAACTGTAACAGTCCTTGAATCTGGTTATTTCCCCAGTTTGTGAGGATGAAGGAGAGAGGTGAAAGGGAAATGAAAATCCGGGCAGACTGGAATAGGAGGGGACAATGTCATGTTTGGTTGTTAGGTGATACTCATAAATAAACCTAAACCACCAATAGAAGAATTGGAATTTTCTTTCTCTTTAAAACTGTTTTAACTTCAATAGTGACCTGTTCTTAAAATTATCATTTTTGCAATGAACTTCAAAGAGTCCCTTAGCTAGCAAAGGAGATTACCTAAACATAGGGCCCAATCTTCTTAATGCTAGATGAAAACTCCAATTCTAGAAATAAGGCTCTGATCTCAAGAAGGACCACACAATACACTCTGTGAAACTGTATTCTTCAAATAAGATGGGTCCATTCTCACTTGAATTTCGGGAATTCAAAATATTTCTGTTTAAAACTTAGGATAAAGACTGGAGGCTATTGAGCACTAAATAATTTCTATCCAGGTGATCCTCAGATATACTTCATTCCTGATATCCCTTAGAGGTATTGGGACAATATATCAAATTGTTCCAATTGTTCTGCAGCCTAAATCTGTGATATGCAATCCTCCAGTATCTCTGTCAGTGACAGATTGGAATTATATTTACCCAATTTTTTGCACACTTCTCAGAAACATGAATAGCCATTTGACAGCACAGGAAGCAAGATCTACATTAATGAATCAGTTTAAAACATATATGCTTAACAGATCTAGCAAGCAGAGTAAATCCAGAAATTTGTTTGTAAGTCAAATCAGCCAACTTCTTTACTTTGCTTGGTCCTTAATGACAGCAAAAATGTGCTCTTTAGACATGGACACATTTTGTTTACACATTCTTCATTTTGACCAAGATACATGCCTTTTTACATTAAAACAACTCATAATTTCCTGGACTTATCTTTTTTATTCTTATGTTGAATATAATCATAGGTATAAGAAACATTTCACTTGGACTTCTGGCCAGGATGGAGGTGTAGGTAGATATGCTTCACTTCCCTACACAACTCAAAGAAGGATAACAACCAATTTAAAACCAAAAAACAACTGCCAGAACTGTCAGAACTGCCAGAACATTGAATTGTATAGAAGTCCCATGACCAAGGAGTTAAAGAAGAAACATTCATCCAGGCTGGTAGGAGGGGTGGAGAGAGGCAGCTGGGATGGAGAGGATGTGTCAAAAAGCAGCGGCTGGTGGACTGGGTGGTCCCACATCCATATGCAGATAAACTGGAACAACTGGGGAGTGAGACAGACTGTGCAATTCAGGTTTCCAGTGCTGGTAAGGAAAGCTTCAAAGTTTCTCGCTCTAAAAAACTTGTGGGGGTTGAGACACTGGGAGAAACTCCAAGTCTTACAGGAGAATCCATTGGAGAGGCCGATAGGATCCTAGAACTTACACAAAACCACCCACCTGGGAATTATCAGCAGAAGAGTCCAATTTGCCTGTGGGTAGTGGAGGAAGTGACTGAAAGTAGGATGAGAATAGAGCAAGTGGAATTGTTCCCTCTCTAACTTCTCCCTCACATACAGTGCCACAGCACAGCCATATGTGTTGCCCCACCCTAGTGAATACCTAAGGTTCTGTCCCTTACAATGTAACAGGTGCACCAAGACAGAGAGTATGGTCCAAATGAAAGAACAGATCAAATCTCCCAGAAAAAGCTAAGTGACACAGAGATAGCCAACCTATCAGATACAGAGTTCAAAACAGTTGTAATCAGGATGCTCACAGAAATGGTTGAGTATGGTCACAAAATAAAGGATGAACTGAAGACTATACAAAGTGAAATAAAGAAAAATATACAAGGAACTAACAGTGAAGGGAAGGAAACCAGGACTCAAATCAACAATTTGGAACAAAAGGAAGAAATAAACCTTTGGACCAGAGCAGAATGAAGAAACAAGAATTCAAAAAAATGAGAAGCGGCTTAGGAACCTCTGGGATAACTTTAAACATTCCAACATTCAAATCACAGGGGTGCCAGAAGAAGAGGAAGAGCAAGAAACTGAAAACTTATTTGAAAACATAATGAAGGAAAACTTCCCCAATCTGGTGTAAGAAATAGACATACATTTCCAGGAACCTCAGAGAGTCCCAAACACATTGGACCAGAAGAGGAACACACCATGACACATCATAATTACATAACTAAAGATTAAAGATTAAACACAGCAAGAGAAAAGGAGAGTTACCTACAAAGAAGTTCCCATAAAACTATCAGCTGATTTCTCAAAAGATATCTTACAGGCAAGAAGTGGCTGGAAAGAAGTATTCAAAATCATGAAAGGCAAGGACCCATATCCAAAATTACTCTACCCAACAAAGCTATCATTTATAATGGAAATGCAGATAAAGTACCTCCCACATAAGGTCAAGTTAAAGGAGTTCATCATCTCCAAGCCCTTATTATATAAAATGTTAAAGGGACTTATCTAAGTAAAAGAAAAATAATAAAATGACAACCAGTTCACGACTATCAGCAATTGAACCTAAAACAAAAATGAAAACAAAACAAACTAAGCAAACAACTACAACAGGAACAGAATCACAGAAATGGAGATCACGCAGAGGGTTATCAGCGATAAGGGTGAGAGGGGAGAAAGCAGGTATAGGTACAGGGGAAGAGAAGCATAATTGGTAGGTAGAAAATAGACAGAGGGGAGTTAAGAAAAGTATAAGAAATAGAAAAACGAAAGAACTTATGTGTACGATCCATGGATGTGAACTAAGGGTGGGGGATGCAGCCGGGAAGAGGAGTACAGGGCAGAGGGAGATAAAGGTGAGGAAAAAATGGGACAACAACAATAGCATAATCAATAAAATATACTTAAAAGTGAAAAAAAGAAGCATTTCACTTTCCAGTTTACTTTAAGAAACACACAGTTGAAAAAAGATGGCAGGTGGCACCAGGCTCTTGGAAAATGTTTGGCTGTCTGAGGACATTTGATGCTATTTTGCTGTGACTTATGACTTTTTATGCAGAGATATAAGACCAGTAATATTGCAGCTTAAAATACTTTGGGAAATTCCCAAAATACTTTTGGGAAACTTGAAATTTTATGAGAAACCTCACAATTTAAAAATATTAACCTGTAATTAAAATTTAAAAAAAATACTGTCAGCCAAAGAAAATACAAATCTGGAGAACAAATTTGGCACATTGAAGTAATTTTGCATCTTTGGAGTAAAAAAATCAGAGGAGGTTCTTTTCACAGATGGAAGGTGAATATATTTCACAACACATTAAAGGCTGACAGCTGTGGGGAGTAGTTAGGGGGTGGAGAGATTGAGCACAAAAGAAAAAGGACTCATGGACGTGGACTACAGTGTGGTGACTGTGGAGGGGGAGGGGTGGGTGAAGGTGAGGGAGGGCATTAGGGGGATAAATGGTAATGGAGAAAATACAATCCAAAATAAATTTAAAAAGAATAGTAGAGTAGTTAGTACTTCTCATGAGGAATTTTAGGATGAAATCATCCGAGTAAAAGACTAACTGACAAATTTTTATGGTTATCTGAGGAAATGCAATTTTAAAGGAGTTTAATTGCTGTGAAAAATACAGTACAGAACAGAAAACCCTCCACATTTGTAGTTTTAATAGTCATTATTTGGAATATTATCCACGCCAAGTCATATTTTATTTCCCATCAACTTTCTCCCTCCCACTTAGCCAAAACCCAAATGCATTACTTGAAAAGAAAAAGTGAAATAACTTTATGTTATATATCTATATCTCTTTATTCAGGGGCCTCGAGAAACAAAGCTTATGAACGATGACAATGTCCTCATTAGCTTTCAGTGTAAATTGATTGTACATGTTTTTTTTTTATTTTTTTAAAATATTTATTGATTTTAGAGAAAGAGGAGGGGGAAGGGAGAGAGAGAAACACTGATTTGCTGTTCCACTTATTTATGCATTCACTGGTTGGTTCTTGTATGTGCCCTGACTGGGGAGCGAACCCACAATCATGGGGTGTGAGAAAGACACTCTAACCAACTAAGCTACCTGGCCAGGGCTCTACTTAAATAATACACTCTGTCTTCAACGCCTGTTATGTGTCTGCTGCCCACTACGCCATCTCCTGGGGCCTACTGAATTCCTGTTCTAAAGCAGTTCAGAATTATACATGAATTTGCCTGCTCAGGAGTCTTCAATGACATGTTTCAAATATTTACAAAAACTTAAAAGCAGGCATATGCACAAAGAAAGGTTACTGGTTTGGTGAGAGTTATGTCCACCACAGACCAAGGAGTCTAACTTCCCAAGATACAGCATCTCATAGAAAAACTCTACAATTACTTAAATCATTCTGTTGCTTCCTAATGCCGTTCATAATTCCCTCCTGCAAAAACAATGAATAACGGGGAAAATGGAGAATTCTACCTAGTCATTCCTACCCTTTGGGTGAAAACCAGCACTGTTTATAGCACTTTGTAAATTTACCGTTTGAAAATAGAGTACAAAGACCAAGTATCAATGTCTAAAGAGGTTCAG
Organism: Carollia perspicillata; assembly: GCA_004027735.1. Lineage (NCBI taxonomy): Eukaryota > Metazoa > Chordata > Mammalia > Chiroptera > Phyllostomidae > Carollia > Carollia perspicillata. Next base: position 5,401 of record PVKM010021037.1, read on the forward strand.
CTTGTCAGTTTCAGAAATCAATGCCATGCAGTTGAACTATGGTCAGTCAGCTTTCTTTTAACTAATCACTCAAATTGTCAATTTTTCAGACAGTGAGATGTTTGAGAGAGAGAGGAAGAAAGGGAGAGAGATTAACTTTTTAAAAATAAGGGCTACGATACTGTAAATGACTCAGATATGAAGCTCAAAGTTGTAGCTATGATATAAGCTCATTCATGCGTAACTCTTCACCTTGTGCCCCTTTGATGGTTTCAAGTTTCTAAGTAGACAGCTAATTGAAATGCACAAGAATTCTGCTCCAGGAGCTTCCGCAAGCATAAACCTTTTCCATTTCAATACCCTGGTAGCTTAAGGGAATGAGCTGCCAACAGAGCAATGAGATGGAAAGACACTCATGCACTCCTGCCATCAGCACCCATGCTAACAGTAAACTCGGGCCTCCAGGTTTGCTTCTTTTAGGAGGTGCTAGTTAACTAGATAAAAAATAACCACTACTACCAAAACCAAAAACGAGAGACCTCATTGGGACCTTAAATATGCATAAGCCATGGTAAGAACATAACCAACTCCATTTCACATGGCTGGTCATTTTAATTCTCTGCTATCTATTTTATTTTAATAAATTGCTTTCTCATTGTAGTAGATCATATACAAAAGAGTTTTTAATAGAGTTACCTACACATTTTTAAATGGATGTTCCCTCAAAGAGGCAAATATTTTATTTCTGAAGATTCTAACTATCAGTCTTTATGAATAATGGCACTTTGCCATATTAAAACCTGTGGCATCTTCCACACTTTCTTTGAAAGATAATGATACTGAGGGTTACTATATGCTTTGCATCATATGTCTTAAGAAGCATGTTTGCATGTTAGGCAATTCTTAGGTAACTGTTCCATCTGCAGTGGACTGAACAGTTTCCTCATGCTTTTCTACATGTGTTACCATGGTTCAACAATAGCTTTCTCATTGTTATTTATGTTGGTTTCAAAATCTTTGAAATCTTTTTCACCTGACTCAAGCATTGAACTGAATATCCATCCAACCAACCAAAGTTGTTAACATTTGATTTGTGCAAAGCATCAACAACTGAGGTGCGAGAGAGATTGTACTTCTGGTACCATATGGTTGTTATTCTGCACGGACCCTTGTACAAATTTCAGTCATCTATGAACTTGCCGTGGATCCAATCACACCCCTTTAAATGATTGCACTAGTGAAATCTCGGCAAAGCTCAATTGATTTTTCCCTTAGTCACCACAACATATGTATTCTATGTACTTATATAATGATACAATTCTGTACACTGATTTCATAAGTACTGTCATCCACTAATGTTTTAAGACTACATTTATTTTGTTCATATACAGGGTAAACCATATAGCACATTATTCTCAGGAGAATAATGGCTGCACCTGAATACCTGAGTCAGCTCTACTCCATTTTATAGCTCCTCTTTTTGTGAATCTTGGTGAGATGGCTCGTGAACAGGGAAAATGTGTTATCGTTGGCATTTGTATTTCTCTCCCCCAGGATGACAACTTCTCTTTTCCAAGATAAGAACCTAATTTGTAATGATGTCTTTTTTAGGAATTTGGAACATGTCATTGGATTCATTAAAGAACACCTCTCTTAGGCAGAATCTTGCTTTAGGAGGGAGTAAACTTTAGCTTTCTTTCACATTTTCTAAAGGTTTATATAATTAAAGATTCTTTCATATGGTAACTGCTAAAGTAGCTCAGTTAAGAACAGAATTCCCACTTACGTATTTTTTCTTTTTCCCTTTTGTTAGGTAAACATGCTCTCCTACTGTCACATAGAAACGTCACCTGCCGTGGAGCTTGCCGTCATCTGGCATGGAAAATAAAATTTTAAAAGGTGGCTTAGGGGATTGGACACATTTGGACTGGCATTTCTGGAATTCTGAGCTCCTGTCTTCACTTCGTAGTGACTCTTTCTATGGGATTAAAGATAATATCCACCTTATTTTCCAAATAATGAGGAAAGTAATCACTTGATTTAGGTGTTCCATAGATTAATGAATAAGTTATCATGAAGATTTTGCTAAAATAAACATCCATGTAAAAACTGCAAAATGAGAGTTACAGAGAGTAGGGAAAAGCAAAGATTCAGAGATTCTTATTTTATACAGTAAAAAGTGAGAACAATTTGCTCTTCTTAAAGTTAAGACAGAGAGGTAATTTACATTATAATATGGTATTTTCCCTAGTTCAGTACTGACTCACAATCCATCTGTGTGTGAATTTTTCAATCACTCCTCAGTTTCACCTCATTTTCGCCTTTTGCTACATGCAGATATTTCTACTGGGTTATAAAACCTCATAATACGACATGTCTAGAGAAAGAAGCATTGATATCACAAACATTCTTCTCCAGGGGGTTGTCCTGGGGTTCACTGACATGCTGGTAGTAATGGGCAGACAGAATGCACACATCTGAACAGTGAAGATGAACAGTCCAGAGACCTCTGGGAAGCTGTCCACCAATCCATTGCTAACCAGAGTCACGTACATCACGTTCTGTTATGGCATAGATACTTTAGATTTTCAGTGACTGCTATCATTTTAATTTAAGAAACTCAATTTTTCATTCTGTTTTAACCACTTTATGACCACTTAAAATTATTAAAATTAAGGAAGTTGAGAATCCACTTATAAATAAAACCTCTGAAAGTCATTAGAAATGTATACACTACCAAATGAACTGTAGCAAAAGATTTTTTACTTTATTATGGAAACAGGATGTTTTTATTGTCTCTGTTCTATGCTGTAACTGAAATATACATTTAATCATAACTGAATCATATACTGTCTCACAGTAAAGAATGGTGTTCTGTCAATCTAGGATCTTTCAAAAGATACTGAAAACTTTAGTGTATAACTAAAGTCTTGCATATGTAGAAAAAGAGATAGTTATAATGAATAAGAAATTTACAAGGAAGTTATAGTCATTTCCTAATAAAAATGATTTTTACTATAACCAAGATTATTTATAGTTTAAACTTAATTTATTATTATTTGTTAAATATGTTATCATTTATACTAACTATTACAGTTGTTCCAATTTTTCCCCCTTAGCCCACCCTACCCAGGCTGCCTCCCACTCCCATAGTCCATCTCCACACTGTTGTCCACCTCCATGGGTCATTTATATATGTTCTTTGACTAGTCTTACTATTTTTAATATTTGTGGCAGAGTGTACAAACATAGATTCTCCGACTTCTTCCTGGCACTCAGTTCCATTACATTTCTAGGCCTCACATGCAGTTATTGGTGGCTGAGTGGATAAGCCCTTCCCAATGGAAATTGAGCAAAAATAATATGAGCCATTTTCAGGCTTAACACATTTTATCTCCCATATGTACCTTTACTTTTTTCCTGCCAGCTGAAGGCAGATGACAAGGATGCTTTATAGGATGCAGGTACCACCAGATGAAAGGATCCTGGGTCCCCAAAGACCAAGTGGAGGAAAACCCCTCTCCCATTGACTTGAAAACTCACTATAGAGTTTAAACTTCTCTCTTACTGATTCTTAAGTATTTGGGTCTTTTTGTTAGTGCAGCTTGGCTTATTATAACTAGAACAGACTTATACTGAATCCTTTATGCCTGTTTAATATGCAAATGTATGTCATACTGTAAGAACTGGCTCAAATTCGATATCTTTTGTGCAGTTTTCTTTGATTCTTTTCTCTTAATGTGAATGATTTTTTTCCTAGTTGAATTTCTTGTATTAATCAGTTGACTGTTAATGAGAGTAAAATGTCTATCTGTAGGTCTTTTGACCACTAAAACAAAAAGGGAAATGTACAGATAAATATTCTTACTTCCAGTGGGGATAAAACAATGTAGCAGTTTGTAAGTGGAGGAAAACTTTCTCTAATGTTAAATTCTAAAATATGTTGCAAACATGGAACTTCGTATAGGGAAGACAATGATATATTAAAAAATGTCCTCAATAACCTGCCTAGAGCAAATGTAATTAGTAGATGTAATAGTATGGAAGCTATAGTATCTTTTGATTGTGAGCATTGTGATAACTAGCAGCTCTCCAGGATACTAAGGTAATATGTAGTATGTTGGGAACCGCTCTGCGTGGTTCAGGAGTTGTAACTGCCCCCTGTGGCTAAGGCTGAGTGAGCAACCTCTGGACTGTGAGCCACTGAGGAAACAAAGCTTCCTTGGCAAGAGCACAGCTTCTGCCATCTCTGGCCCCCAACACTTGGTCGGTTAGTCAGAGACAGGCACAATCCCTCAGAGGAGAGGCAATCCAAGCCAGACACGATCATGTGGGGGCCATCAAGGAAGGACTCGGGGGCTGCAGCAAAGAGGGGGGCGAAAGACCCTCATCTCCCCGGCTATTTTGTCATAGCTCAAGTCCCCTTTCCATCTGGGAGAAGCACTTCCTGGCTCTAATCCACTTAAGCCTGAATCTATGATGGGGAGGGGGTGCAGCCCTCTGCCGGCTAGAGCAGGTTCTGGGATCATCGGGCATAAGAAAGAATTCATAAAATGCTGTGCAGCCCATTTTCCTAAGAGTGCTCTCATTCATATGATAAGGGTCAGGGCAGGAAATAGGCATGTTTCCTAAAGTTTTTGCAACCCCCTTACCTGACAGACACTGACTCATATTAAGTCCTCAGATTTCTTTGAAGTGTTATCTGTTGTTTGATCCTTGCCGCCTGACATTGATTGATGAACTTTACCTGTATCCCTGTGTGTTATGAACTTAATAAACACCATGTGAGGTAAGGACTCAGGCCCTTCTCCTTTGAGATTGACTACACTTCCTCCTCAAGCAGATCATGTCTTGGTAGCATTATTTTCATCTGTGGCGGATAGGGGTGGCTATGCATGTGGAGCTCCCCCACAGTAGTAAATATATAATTGTTTTTTGGCTTCAGTCTAAAGATTAAGTGTATAGTTATTTGACACAACACTTTTCAGAAATTCTTCATAAAATATATGTGCACCAGATTTTTTAAAAATAAGAATTACACAGCAATTAGTTGTGATTTTCATTGAGCCTGACCTTAATGACAAGTTGGTTGATGACCAATTCATTACACTGGAGACCAGAAGCAGATGGTTTGACCATTATCCATATTTGGACATTAGGGAACCTAATCTAGACCCTTTACTAATGGGAAGCTCTCAAAGACCCCTTTTGAAATGGCCATGAACACAAAAACACACACACAGAATTTCTGGGTCTGTTCCAACATAGCCTAAAATTTGCTTAAGATGAGAGTTATTCTGTAAAGCATAATTTTATTACATTTCTAAAACAGATGTTATTATTGCAGTTCAATTATCATCTGCATTGTTATATTTATTTAGAGCAATATAGGTTCCTGGTATAGCTCAAAAAATATTTTTTTAAAAAATACATCTCTCCAAAGGGATTTAGTAGATATGAACCATTTACATTTTGTAAGATGATTGATGTTATTTTAAAATAGATAGATTATACTACCCCAGCAGAGTGGCTCAAAGGATTGAGTGCTGGCCTGAGAAACCAAAGGTCACCGGTTAGATTCCTAGTCGGGGCACATCCCCAGTGAGGGGCGTGTGAGAGGCAACTGCACATTGATCTTTCTCTCCCTCTATTTCTCCCTCCCTTCCCCTTTGTCTAAAAATAAATAAATAAAATAGATTATACCAGTCTTATGTTTGATGATATTTAGGTACCAGGGTCAACTGTCAATTGAGGTTACTGCTAATTATTATATTATGAGGACTTGTCCACCCATTTATTATAAGGGAAGCAGTCAACCAAGTTATATAAAAGGGGCATTGGATCATTAAGATGTTAAGAAACTAAATACAGTCTAATTTAATGACATTCTCTAGAAAAATATCTTTTATACAAAAATTACACTGATAACTTTGTCTCAATATGTTAATTTCATTTTATTTGTTCTTAAACATTTAAAGTATTTCCCAATTAATTTTTTATAATTTATAGTTTAAACATTACTAAAATAAGCTTGAGATAATTAACTCTTAAAAACAAGCATAATTAATTTTAGTTTATATATCAAATGCAGCCTCCAAATAATAATGTTTCTTTAAATTTAAATTTGAGAGTTGAGGCATAATTTCTGTAATTCTCACATGCGGGAAGCTCAAAGAAAACCTAAATCTTATAGTCTTTGTATCAAGGCCTTTCTAAATTTAGTGGTTTCTATTTTATTATGGTAACAAACAAAATTACGGTAGCTTTGCACAGCTGTGCTCCCTGAAGTACCACTCAAGGTCCAAAGCCTGCCAGTGCACATGTAATTCTTTCTCTGCAGCTGTACCCACTACTAGTCCTCTGGGTCAGTTACTAGTAATTTTTTAATTGTCCTTTTGTTTCTCCAATGGCCTCAAGCTACTTACTCTTAATTTCCATTCTAGTTCTGGTTGTACACCTTTAGAATATTTTTCTTTTAATTAACACATATTAATACTCTCTAAAATATTTTCCCTGAGTAATTTAACAACAATCCCAAATTAAAAACCTTCTTGTACAAGGTAGAAAATCAAGTAGCCAAAAATTTATTGAACACTTCTCTTCTTCGTAGGTCATGCAGGAAAGAACAAACACTTGTAGGTAAAATTGCAATATATAATGCGTGATGGTGTTTTTGTAAATTAAGCAGGGCTTTATTTATGAAAGAGTTGGAGAAAAATTTGAAAAAAGACTGAATAATGTCATCATTTAAACAAGTAATTTCATTATGTACATTTCCTTTGGGTGAGTGTCCATACATACACAATAAATGTATTCAATTTTTTAAATATTATATTGTAATAGAAACTATTACTTAGAAGAGTTCTTCTTAGATTTCTAAATATAAGTACTCATTTTTATATCTCCCTATGAAATTCAACATCTCATCATGTACAAAAATATTAATATTTACCTTTCTAAAATATATTTAAATTTAATATATGGTTTCCCTTTATAAAATCATTTGCCAGTGCTCTTTTTTAAAAACTATTTTCTTTATTGAATACTATATTCACACTTCTAAAAATTAAGGTAACAGTTGACAGCATTATATAAGTTTCAGGTGTACATTTATAATTCAATATCTGTACATACTATACCATGCCCACCACTGAAAGTTTAGTTTCCATCTGTTGCCATTATATTCACAATTTTAGAGCATTATTGACTAGTTAGAAGAAATGGTACAAGGCCAATTGTAATTTTAAATCTGGACTGCAATGATTTATTCATAGATATACACTCAAAGCTGTTTCAATATTAAGAAAAAAAACTATGTGGAAAAGATTCACTAAGTGTAGTAAAGGGGACAAGAAATGCAATTTTTAAAATTATGCACAGAAAATAAGATTTGCTGAGGTGTGGGAGTAATCTTTTTATTAAAAAGTAAATCTGATTGACTTTGTAATTTTTGATTTCATGGGAATAAATTTTGCATTATTTACTCTTTTTTCAGTTCTATGGTATTTTCTCATACACATAAGATTTTAAAACAAGTAAATTAAATAGCTGAAAAAGCATGAATAAGTGTATAGCTCTTTATCTTCCCTTTCATTTTAAATGATAGCTTTGCTGGGTAGAGCAATCTTGGCTGTAGGTCCCTGCTTTCATGACTTTGAATATTTCTTGCCAATCCCTTCTAGCCTGCAAAATTCCTTTTGAGAAATCAACTGACAGTCTTATGGGAACTCCTCTGTAGGTAACTGACTGCTTTTCTCTTGCCAATTTTAAGATTCTCTCTTTATCTTTAACCTTTGGCATCTTAATTAAGATGTGTTTTCCACATGGGCCTCTTTGCATTCATCATGTTTGGGGCTCTCTGTAGTTCTTAGACTACTATTTTTTTTCCTTCACCAAATTAGGGAAGTTTTCTTTCGTTAATTTTTCAAATAGATTTCCAATTCCTTGCTCTTTTTATTCTCCTTCTGCTACCCCTATGATGCAAATGTTGATATGTTTGAAGTTGTCCCAGAGGCTCTTTACACTATTGTTATTTTTTTGGGGGGGGGCGTTATTTTATTTTTCTTGTTGTTGTTCTGATTGGTTCTTTTTTGGTTCCTTATATTCCAAATCATTGATTTGATTCTTGGCTTCATCCACTCTGTTTTTTCCCTGTAAATCATTCTTTCTTTCAGTTAATGTATCCTTTGTTTCTGAATGGAACTTTTTTATGCTGTTGAGGCCCTCACTAATTTCTTTGAGCTCCCTATAACCAGTGTTCTGAATTCTGCATCTGAAATATTGCTTGTCTCCATTTTGTTTAGTTCTTTTTCTGGAGTTTTGATCTGTCATTTCATTTGGGTCATGTTTCTTTGTTTCCTCATTTTGGCAGTTCCCCTGTGTTTGTTTCTATGTATTTGGTAGAGCCGTTATGACTCCATGTCTTGGTAGTGTGGCCTAATGCACTAGGTGTCCTGTAGAGTTCAGTGGCAAAGCCTGTCCTATTACCCAAGCTGGTACACAAGTGTGCCCTTCATGTGGGCTGAGTATACTCTCCTCTAGTAGTTGAGCCTTGATTGCTGTTGGCAGGTCAGTGGGAGGGATTTACTCAGTCTAGTCAGCTAGAAGTATAGGCTGTGACCACTGACCACCAACCTTCACCATCTGTATAGGATCAGCTGTGCAATGGCAGGGTGGTGATACTCCAAAATGGTCTTTAACTTCCCACTGGGTGTGCAGGCTCTGGGATTTCCTAGGTGGTGTGGGTTAATGTCAGCCCACACCTGTGTTCTGCCTGTGGTCACACCGCATGAGATATAGAACAGTTGGAGGTGGCTGCTGTTCATGTTGGGCTTGGAGATTCCTAGAGGAAGTCAAGTTGTGAATTTAGGTTGACTGCTGTCAGTGCCGAGACTGGGGTCACTTAGCAAGTGGTAGAGACTGGGGACTTACTGAGGCTGGCTGTTGCTTGTTTTATAGGATTCAGAAAGTTGGGAAGCAGGAGTCAAGACCAGCCATTCATATGGAAAAGTCACCCTTAACAGTTTGGGTGGGCCCACAAGTTGGGTGAAACAGAGTCTCAGGGGATATTCAGAGTGGGGAAAACAGTGTTAACCGGGTTGATGGAGTCTCAGATATTGCACCCACCTCCTGGCTCTGTGGCTCTATGTGGGGCCAGTTTAGAAAAGGGACAGTGGCCTATGCTCACCTTTCTGTCTGTGTAAATGCTGTCACTCAGCTCCTACCTTGATTCCAGACACTTCAGTTCCTCCCTGAATGCCACTGGTGCCTTTGAAGCTGCTACCTCAGTGCTGGAGCTCAAAGGGAATGAGTTTGAGTAAGTCCATCTATGGGTTCTTTAAGGGGAATTGCTTGGGACTCCAAAAGTTTCTTTCACTGACTCAATCCTGCTGGATTTTGCAGCCAGAAGATATAGGAACTTATCTTCCTGGCACTGGAACCCTGGCCCAAGGGGCCTAGTGTGGGGCTGAGACTCCTTGCTCCTGGGATATCCCTACCAAATTTTTATTCACCACATGTAGATGTGAGACCAGCCCCTTCTGAATCTCCGCCTTTCCTACCAGTCTGGATATATGTGGTTTCTTTAATTCCATAGTTGTTAGACTTCCATTCAATTTGATTTTGGACAGTTCTGAGTGATGGTTGCTCTACATTTTAGTTGTAATGTTGATGTGGTTGTGCAAGGAGGTGAGCCATTTTTCCTTATGCCACCATCTTGACTGGAAATTCGAGCAAAAACTTTTTTAATATTTTCTGATTTAAATAGCTTTATCATTAATTATTTATTTTTATTTCATTGTTTGTTGTTGACACTATAAGGTGTATCCTCCATTTTCTTGACTTCGCTCCCTCCCCCAACACCCCTACCCTTCCAGCCTTCACCATATTGTCGTCTGCATCCATGGATACAGAGTATCCATATACACATATATGTTCTTTGGCCAAGCTTTTCATAATTTTTTTCAAAATTTCAAAATATTTTTCTTGAAGGAGTTTTATCTTGGTTAACATTCCCTTCACATATTTCAGAAAGAAAACTTTCTGAGGTGGTGGGCTCGGAGGTCAGGGATTTTTCTGATATTATACTATGAGATCACAACTCGTTTTAGAGGTATCCTACATGACATAACTGAAACCATTAATGCTTTCTATAGATTACTGAAGTAACAAAGAGAAGCAGAAAAAGTGCTGTTTTTCACTACAAAGAATAAACCAAGGTGAATAGGACTTCACTTGCATTGGCCCCTGGCCTCATGAAGGCAAATGTTCTAAAGAGAGTTGGCCTGCCAGTGTGAAGTTTCTCAGTCAAACACTAGCTTCACGTGGATGTAATTAGAAAAATAATAATAAGTAAAATAAAATGAATACATCATTAGTAAGGATACACTACATATTTGGAATGGCAGTATTAATGAACTGACAGTCTGTCCAAGTCAGTGAATAATTCCCACTAAAACTTGATCACCTCCAGTATACCCTAGTTAATAAATAGTAAAATCATCCATCCGTTGCACAACCCACAAATCTCGATGCCTACCCTTAAACCACCTTCTGCTATCTCGAGAGCCCATCACTTCACATCCTATGTTGACCACCAAGTTATGTTGACTCACTATTTTTTAATTCACCCTCCGCCTCTCTCTATCTCCATTTAATCCAAAACATCTTAATCCAAACACCATCAATAGTTATTCTCTTTCCTCCTTCCTTCCCCTTGTCCTCCATCTTCCTCACTCCCTTTTTCTCACTTTTACTTCTAGAATGTTTTCTAAATTGGGTATCTGATATTTTCACATGTGGCAGACACACCACACAACTGATGCTGAGCCCTTCTCAGTGAGGAGGTACATGATGTTGATATGTTTCCCTACTGAGGATATTAGCTTCAATCACTTGTTAAAATGGTGTCTTCCAGGTTTCTCCACTGTCAAGTTACAATTTTTTCCTTAATAATAAAAAACAATTTTGTACAGAAATGCTTTGAGACTGCTCAATATCTTATTTTTTACCTATTGACTTTAATATCCATCAGTTAGTTTTTCCTAAATAATCATGTCTCTTCTTTGCCTGTGATTTTGTTTCCCTCCGTCTTCTTACATTATTTATTGCAACTTTATTGTAAGAAAGATCTGCTTCTTCACCCCACTTATTTATTTATTCAATTATTCATCTGTATCTGTTGGTCACATGGATATTTATTTTATTGTTATCATACACTATGACCATTGCTTATTCTTTCACCTACATTGTCCCAGATTTGGCCATTGATAGCTTATTTAAGTTGGCTACTGAATCCTAATGCCTCTCAAAATCATTTCATAAACACTTCCTCACTTTATGGCACCACAAAATAATCCTGTCCCATCTTATATTTCCCCTGACTTAGCCCTTAATTAGTCATTTTTCTAGAGCTCACTGTCTCCTTTAATTAGAGAATGGTATTCAGAAATTAAGATCTGGATGCCAGGTGTGTTTATTACTACTAGGATGTTCTTGCTTCTAAACCCTCTCAGTAAACAGAGGCAGAAAATATATGTATGGACACCCACACACACATACACACTTATATTTATTTCTTATCTAAAACATTGTTTATTTATTAAAAACAATGGGCTCGTACTTATACCTCTAATTTCAGTCCAACACCAGAGAAGTCGATCTAGCCTTTGCCTTTTTCTTATTTGTAACCTAACTGTTAATATCTACAATATATTTGCTCAATCCTATTACACACATTACATATCTCAGAATTTGTAGTCATACATTCATAAAAAATTTATAAGATATCATTTAGAATCTAAGGACATATAAAGAACTTTCCAGACAAGAAATAGCTAAAGGAATTTATCACCACAAAACTAGTATTACTGAAATGTTAAAGAACATTCTTTAAGAAGAAGATGAAGAAAATAAGAAAATATGAATTATGAAATGGCACTAAATACCTATCTATTAAAATAAAATCTAAAAAACAAAATAAGTGAACAAGTAGAACAGAAACAAACTTAAAGATAAAGACAACATTTTGACAGCTGCCAGATGGGAGGGGGATTGAGGGTATGGGTGAAAAAGGTGAAGGATTAAGAAGTACGAATGGATAGTTACAGAATAGTTACAGAGTTGTAAAGTACAGTGTAGGGAATATAGTCAATAATAGTGTAATAGCCATGTATGTGGTCAGGTGGTTACTAAATTTATCAGGATGATCACTTAGTAAGTTATAAATGTCTAATCACTTGGTTGTAAATCTGAAACTTATAATATTGTACAGCAACTGTAATTGAAAGATGAAAAATTATTTAAAATATAAAAAATAAAAACCAGTATTTTTATTTTATTTTCACAGAAAAGAATTGCTAGCATTTGACTGTACTATGGCCTAAATGTAAAAAGATATAGATTAATTCTTTAAAAATTTGCAAGAATCTATCCATTCTTTATTTATCACATCAGGTTTTGGAATCTAATGCATAATGAACACAAGGTATAGTGGGTTTCATAATTAGGCAAAGTGAAAATAAAACCACTGTCTTAATTTAATTTTCTGTTTGTAGATGTATCAAAAAGTGAATTTATTTTTAAAATAAATTTAAAATATTAAAAAGGACGCCTTTAAAATAATTTATCATTTTATCTCTAATGTGAAATAACTGTTGCTTTTATTTTATTCTGTTGTTTATTTGTTGGAATATGTAGCTTTAACATAGTTGTAATAAGAGTGCATTTAAAAATTGTAATTTGTCTTGTCACTTAATGTGTTTTCCTAAATACTTTTCAGTGTTGCTTCGTATTTTGAAATGCATCATTTATGTGGCAATATATGACATCTCCAATCTATTTCACTATTCGTCAGTTGTAGGTTCCTTATTTTATAAGAAGCATTGCAACTACCAAGCCCTGCCAGACTCACCTCCACATCCAAACATGTTATGATGTCCTTGAGCAAAGCTATTTAATTTTTAAATTATTTGTTTGAAATAAATTATAAGAAATGACATTAAGAATCACAGGGTAAAATAAAATACTTTTATTTTATTATCAAGTAATTCTCCAAGAAAACTATAAGAAGACACTATTTAACCAGTCATTTGTTCTTGTCATTTTATTCTACTGTTTTTTCACATTTGTAGTCTGATTTTCTTTTTTATTTAAGATTTTATTTATTTTTAGAGAGAGAGGAACAAAGGGAGAAAGAGAGGGAGAGAAACATCAAGGTGTGAGAGAAACATTGAATGGTTACTTCTAGTACATGACCCAAATGGGAATTGAATGTGCAAACCAGGTATGTGACCTGACCAGGAATTGAACTGGCAAATTTTGGCTTTGCAGGACTGTGTCCAATCACCTGAACCACACCAGTCAGGGCTGCAGTCTGATTTTTCTTATTTTAAATACCTAATTGGATGTGAAAAAGAATCCCTGTCTACATTAAACTGGACACTGTCATTCTCTAGCAGGTTTTCACCAGACAAGTCATTTCTCTTCTCTTTTCCTCCGTTTTATCTTTGAATAGGAATGTTGGTTTGGCCAAAAAGTTCTTTTCTTTTCCCTATAAGATGGCTCTAGTAGTGCTTAGTTGTCTTTAACTTCATTAGAAACCGTTTTGTTAGCTTGTGTTGTGACAGCTGTCATATCAGCATTTACTTATTTATTTTTAGAGAGGGGAATGGAGGGAGAAAGAGAGGGAGGAAAACATCAATGTGTTGTTGCCTCTTGAGCACCCTGCACTGGAGATCTAGCTTTTAATCCAGGCATGTGCCCTGACTGGGAAGCCAACAGATGATCCTTTGGTTCGCAGGCTGGCACTCAGTCCCCTGAGCCACACTAGCCAGGGCTTACCGTGCATTTTAAAAGAAACACCAAAATTGGTGAATTTTTGTGTAGCCATTTTAATATTGAAGAAGGAAGAAAATATGCAACATTTTTGGCATATTATGCCTTATTATTTCAAGAAAGGTTAAAAACATAACTGAAATGCAAAAAAAGATTTGTGCAGTGTATGGAAGAGATGCTGTGACTGATTGAATGTGTCCCAAATGATGTGTGAAGAATAATGCTAGAGATTTCTCACTAGACAATACTCCATGGTTGAGTAGACCAGTTGAAGTCAATAGTGATCAAATTGAGATGTTAATTGAGAACAATGAATGTTATACCATGTGGGAGATAGCCGACATACTGAAAATATCTAAATCAATAAATTAATTGGGGAAAATATAAAAAATGTGTCTTTTATTTTTATGGAAAAGAACCATATAGACTCTTTGGCCCACATAATAATATAACATATCATATGAGATCATGTGCATTAATATATGTAAAGTGCTTAGAATAGTGCCTGGCATACGACAAACCCTATATGTGTGACATCAGCATCATGGCAGCATAAAATTTTTCCTTTTTGTCCCCTCCTTTTCAACAAAAAATCAGAAATCTACCTACCAACAAAAGTACCTTTCTGAGAGTTTGGAATCCAGTACAGTAAAAACTTATGAGGAGTCTTGCCCTCTTGTGAATCCAGTAATAGGCAGACAGATTCAGGTTTGGATTGTGGAACCAATAAGCAGTGAATTTAACCAAGCACTGAACTTGACCTAGCTCCTTTTGCTGTGGTGGATAAGAAACCTGGAGAGTATTCATATGGGTTACCCACAGATGAGAAAGAAATCACAAAGTTCAGCATCCCTAATGAAGAATCTGGCATACCACTGGAGGTGAAATTACACACACACACACATCTATATATAGACACACATACACACAGGGGTGGGCAAAGGTACGTTAACAATAATAGTAATAACACAATAATTAATAAATAATAATATGAGAATAAACTCTTTCTTGTACTCACAATAGTAGACATACCTTTTCCCACCCTGTATATACACACATAGGTGGGCAAATTAGGTTTACAGTTGTAGGTGAAACAGTATTTACTCTTGTATTATTATTTATTAATTATTATATTATTTATTTGTATTATTTGTTCCTTTTCTTACTATTTTTATTATTTTGTCTTTACTTATGATTTATCTCTTAGGTAATGATGGCTGGCAATTTAGCCTACTTTTGTCCATCCCTGCGTGTATACATAAGTTTGGATGCAGTGGAAATGGTAAGAACTTTACCAGTGCTGTCCCCCTGCCTCCCAAGGTAACATGATGACACTTCCAGGGACTGGACTATCAGTAGTGGTGACCTCTTCCGCAGGGGAAAAGGAGAGCTGTGAGTGCTCAGCTACTCTGGTGGTGTGGGGTGCAGCTGGAGAAACCCATTTCACCTCAGCAGCACACAGGATACTGAAGTGTGACCTCTATTATTAGGAAGACGGAGAATATAAGGGAAGTGAAGATAAGAATATCAAAAGGCATTAAAAAGAAATAGTTCCTACTGATTGTACTCAGGAGTTCAGCAGGAATTCCATCCATGAGTCAGTCGCTGTGAGTACCTAACCCAAGGATGTCCCTACCAGGTCTGCAGGCAAGTCAATTAATTCAAAATGGATTAAAGACTTAAACATAAGACATGATACCATAACACTAAGAGAAAACATAGGGAAGGTGTTCCTTGACATTGATCTTGGCCACTTTTTTTGTTTTACTATGACACCAAAAGCACAAGCTATATAAATGAATGAATGAATAAATAACTAAGTAAATTGAAATACATCAAACTAAAAAGCCTTTGTACAACAGAAGAAATAATCAGCAAGATGAAAAAGGAACCTGTGGAATGAGAGAAAATATTTGCAAACCATGCATTTGATAAGGATTTAATATCCAAAATACATAAGAAACTCAACTCAATAACAAAAATAAAATAACCTGATTAAAAAATGGGCAGAGAAATTAAGTAGGCATCTCTCCAAGGAAAACATTCAAATGGTCAAAAGGTACATGAAAAGATGTTTAACATCACTGATTATCAGGGAAAAAGAAATTAAACCATAATGAAATATCACTGCACACTTGTTAGAAAGGCCATCATTGAGAATATGAAAAAAAAAAAGGGAATCCTTGTACACAGTTTTGAGAATATAAATTAGTTCAGCTACTATGGAAAACAGTATGAAGATTCCTAAAAAAATTAACAATATAATTACGATATGATCCAGCAATTACACTTCTGTGTATATATCTAAAGGAAATGAAAACAAGATTTCAAAGAGATAGATGTACTTCCATGCTTTTTGCAGCATTATTCACAATATCTAATAGCTAAGAAATGGAAACACCTTAAATGTCCATGAGTGGATTTATGGAAGAAGAAGACATGATGTGTGTGTATGTAATGAAATATTACTCAAGCATGAGAAAGATGGAAATTCAGGTATTTGTGAAATGTGGTTGTACCTTGAGGGCATTGTATTAAGAGAGGTAAGTCAGGTATTGTACAGAAAGATAAATACTGGATGATATCTACTTATCTACATATCTACTTATATGTAGAATCTAAAAAAGCCAAACACATAAAAACAGGAAGTAGAATGGTGGTTACCAGGAGCTGAGGAGTGGAGGAATTAGGGAAGCTTGTTTAAGAGTACAAACTTGCAACCGGTAGATAAATAAGTCCTAGAGAGCTAATGTACAGCATGTGACTATGCAAAATAAAATATACTGTACTATAAACTTCAAAGTTGCTAAGAGACCAGGTTTTAACTGTTCTCATTGCAAAAAATAAATGATAATTATGTGACATGAGACAGGTGCTAGCTCATCCTCTGGTGGTAAATACACTGCTATAAATGAATGCATCACATCAGTGTTTTAAATCTTAGTCTGACAAAATTAACATCAATTATATCTCAATACAAATTTTAAAAACACTGCATATGAAAAAACATTGCATATGTTATTTATTATTACTGAGATTTGTCAATACTTAAAATTATTTTTATCTGGATTTCTTTTCATTCCTTTTTCTGTTATCTATTATTTTGTTTATGTTTCTCATTCTTTGGTATTTCTTATTATTTGTACCATTATTATTTTAATTTTATTTGTTTTTTAATTATATATGTATATAACTATTTTTTAAAATTTCACACAGTTATATGTATCAATTTACCTTTGTATTTTTTTCTTTATTTTTTTATTTTAATTGTTATTCAAGTACAGTTTTCTGTCTTTTACTCCTGTCCCAGTCCACCCTCCACCCCCAGTGCTCCCCACCTCCCTCCCATTTCCACCCCCCTTAGTTTTTGTCCATGTGTCCTTTATATTTGTTCCTATAATCCCTTCCCTTTTTCCCCTGAAATTCCCTCCCCTCTCCCCTCTGGTCACTGTCAGCCTGTTTTCTATTTCAATGTCTTTGGTTATATTTTGCTTGCTTGTTTGTTTAGTTGCTTAGGTTCCTGTTAAAGGTGAGATCATATGGTATTTGTCTTTTACCACCTAGCTTATTTCACTTAGCATAATGCTTTCCAGTTCCATCCATGTTGTTGCATAGGGTAGGAGCTCCTTCTTTCTTTCTGCTGCATAGAATTCCATTGTGTATATGTACCATAGTTTTTTGATCCATTCATT
>PVKM010021038.1:0-22889 GCA_004027735.1 Carollia perspicillata
CCAAGCTGCTGAGAGAGAACTCTGCATCACTGCTGCATCTTGCTCTCCAGCTTCCTAAGCTGCATGGCAAGGGGACACCCAAAGCCACGTGGTTCTCCCCTGTTAAAGCCATGTGGTTCTTCTCTGCCAGAGCTGAGTGGTTCTTTTTGTCATGGCTGCCACACCTGGGTTTAAATCCCAGTGCCAATCGTCCTCTGCAGTCCCATTTCTGACTCCTCCCACAATCGGCTACACTTGCCAGCATTCCCATATTTTTCCAGCTTTTCTGGGCTGCCATAGTAAGTCGGGGCAGGTGTGGCGCTGGAGCGTGGAGCCAATCATCTCCAGGCTCTTACGCAGGCTCTGTAACCAGGGGGAGTTGCCTCCCAGTTACATCCTGGGTGGAAGTCACTCCCTTCTCCCTGGCTCAAAGCGTGGCACAGATATTTAACATATCTATGAAATCAGTTAAAGGTTATAGATATGTTAAATGACTGTTCTAGAGGTTAGCTGCAAAGCTGTTGCTATGCAAAACATCTCTCAATGGCCCTGCTCCTTGTGTCCCTTCCCCCAGCTCAGACTTGTAAGGGTGAGGACATCCCATATTTTTAATATTTCCTGGACACCCTGAGTCCTGGACCCCATTACAAATCTCTCTTCTGGGGTCCCCCTGGCTGCACCACCCTCTTACATAATGATGTTTAAAAATTTAAAGTACAGACAGGAGAAAATGGCAAACTAGAACTAGAACGATAGAAAGAGATTCAGGAAGACTAGAGGTTATAAAGGCTAAGAAGACCCCACACAGATTAAGTACTTCATACTTGCTTGCTGTGAGACAAATAAAAAGTGCATGTTTAGGAAGCATTACTTGGTTCAGTAAAGCATGTTTTTGCTGTTGTCATCATTGTTGATGACGATTAGGATGTCATTCCTCAGTCGCCTGTTTTTTAAATGACTTAGTAACTTTAGAAAAATTTTCTAGACTTACTGTCAGTTCACTGATGTTGATGCAAAGGAGAAGGGTAAGTTTAGCAAAATTTCCTTTGTCATCCATCATAACTAGGAAAGGAGTAAAAAGTAGCCTCCAGCTCAGTTATATGTTATCATATGTAAAAAGCAATTCGTTAGCATTTGGGCCCTCACACAATTTTTTATGTGGACTGAGGTCCAAATTTTCTAAGCTACCTAGTCCCCATAGCCATTTTGAATCTAATTTTAAGGATGGGATCAGATTATCACTGAGGGGAATCTAAAATGTGACTTTGTAACTCCAGAAAGTTTGGCAGAAGAATAGTTACCTAAGGAATAGATCTCAGCACTGGTAAATGGGCCTGGGACTGCAAGATTCTTCATTTCTGAGAATGTCTAGTCTCTGTTCTAGCCCCATGTTAGCCGTGACTCTGGTATAAAAAGGAGATAGAAAAAGAGGAATGGCAGAAAAAGAGATAGTGATGGGAAAGGTGTAGTGATTGAAATGAAGGTCATTTTTGTGTCACGGAGCAACTCTTATCTTAGCATGGTTGCCCCACAAACGTGGCTCTGGCCCTGCCTTCACTTAGCAGTGCTCTCAGTCCAGCTCAACTCGATGTGTTCTGAGGCTTGCTTCGTTACACACGCAGAGCCCTGGGTTCCTCCCCGTCCCATCCCACAACTTTAGTTCCCTGGAGCTGAGTTTGTACCTCCAATACAAAGTGCCTTTGGCAGTTGACTTACAAAGTCACAGTACTTTTCTCTTGCATCTCTCCTTCGATCATTTACACACCTGGGACCCTACACAGCATCCTGAATCAAACATGCACAAGGAACAGACTAGATATTTTCATAAATATTATATTTTTTATCTTAAAAATAATGTTGTGAGGTAGTGCTTATCGCTCCACTTTCAGAGGTAAGGGAGCAGTAGTCAAGGTGTTCTTGAGCAACCCCTTACTGCCGTGGGATAGCGGCGCCGAGTCTGGGCTCCAGCCTTCCGACTGCGGGTCCAGTGCTGTGTTTCTGGGCCCCGGAAGACGTCCGTGAATACTTGGCCGATTGTTGGCTGAGAAGGAACAACTCCCCTAGAATGAAAGGCAGACTTCAAATGGCTTTCTTCTTGGCTTAACACTCTCTACTTTCTTGTGGATGAAAAGGGGCGACGTACTAACCCTGACAAGATCAGGGAAGGCCCATATGGTAGGCTGCACAAACCCAGAGACCAAAATAACCACGTAGGGAGGTCTACGTAAGAATTCCTAACTCAGGTCACATTCTAGGCCTGTAGCTTCCTTGACAAATGTCAGTCTTGAATTTTGAGGTTGTCTCTTGTCCTTGTGCAGATAACACACCTTTGACAGGCAGAGTGATCTTTTCTACACCCCCTTGGAGGCACAGCCACCAGCACAAGCATGTGACCACGCTGTCATCTTGTTGCCCACATACCTTCTCTGTGTGCTGTAAATGTTACCTACCCTGTATCCACCCACGTGAAAGCAGTGTGCGTCAGTGCTACTTTGTATCCGTCTCAGAGATCCGCCACCGGCACTCAGCTTTGCTTTCTCCCACTAGTCTACCACCAGTGAATTGCATGTAACCCTCCTTTGTCTCCTCTGATTCTAATGTGTGGGATAAGCTGCAAAACTTCTGTTCTGCAGCATTTTCTTAATTCATTGAGAATGTGCTTCCTGGCAATTGTCATCAAATAAACTGTTATGAGACTTTTTCTCAGGCTGGACTTGTGGACATCCTTTGAAGACTCGATATGGGAAATTATCAGTTTGTTTCTGTTTGTCAGTGGGAACGCTGAGACCAAATGAGCTTTATTGAAGGCCTCGACTTTCGATTGTCATTCTACATTCCTTATGAAGGAAAGCTGAGATGCATGGAGGTTGTCACCTTATTTAAAGGTCAGACGGAGTGCTTCTGTGATGAATAGAGTCTCATGTGACGACTGGTCTCTTGTCATCCCTGTGATGACTGGGGTTTTTAGGTGAATGTGGAGTGAGGAGGGAAGGAGGTATCATCATTCCTGCCCCTTTAAATAATGACATGTTCTGCGCAGAAAGCAATTTTTTTCCCCAAATGAGACAAGGTGGTATAATGTAACATTTATTGAACATTTAGGATGAGCTAAGTATTGTGGGGAGTATAATATAAATAAACCAAAGCCCTTGCCTTCAAGAGATGATAATTTAATGGGAAAAATGTTTTAACATGATTATTCATTTATTCTGACTTAATTAAGATTGGATAAAGGCTTTGCCACTTACAAATACCTACCTTCTATTACTACCAATGTCCACATCTTAGGAGGTTTTTAGCTGTGTCGCGTGGCAGCTAGTGGTCTCTGTTGTTCTCCCTCAGGTGCGATTCTGAGCAGTGGGAGGGGGGAGGGGTAATGGGCTGAGCTGATAGGTCCCTGAGTGGTTTATTCTAAATTTGCCTAACCAGCTTTGCTACTATATGCTTTATATATTGGGCTTTTTCATGAGGTTCATTTGGGGAAAGAATACAGGCTCTGCAACTAAAAAAATTAAATCACTGGGTGACACAGCGATAACAAACACTCAGGCTTTGCGGTCGGGGTACTCAAGTTAATGCTTTGTGGTCCTGCAGCAACCAGAAATTTCCTCCCTCGTTTGAAAAGCAGTATTGAGCTCATCTGTGGTTAAGTTTTGAGAGTGAAAAAGCTTGTTACACCACCCACTTGTTTGCCAAAAAGAAGATCCTCTGAAGAGGGAAGGAGTGAACATCACAGAAATTGTCTTTTCACGTTGTTAAAGAGGGCTCGCGGGGCAGGTCGGCCGTAAGGAAGCAGGCGCAGCCCCACCAGCCCGTGATCTGTGTGTCCGGCAGGACTTCTCTGAGCAACTTGAGGCAAAGTCCCGCACAACTGATCGTTGTTTCAAAGGGAATAAGTGGCCAAGAGTGAAATATGCTGGCGGGATCCCAGCCGCTTTGGGGCCTCTTCAGTTCAGCTCACGACATAGGCATACTACGAGCCGCTGAATCACTCAGGTAGTTTGGGGGCAAAATAAAAGAATTAAAACATAAAACAACTAAACTCCATGAACTGGACGATCTGTTTCTACACCCGGGAGTGATGAGTTATGCAGAAAGCATTCCTGAGCAA
Source organism: Carollia perspicillata (assembly GCA_004027735.1). Lineage (NCBI taxonomy): Eukaryota > Metazoa > Chordata > Mammalia > Chiroptera > Phyllostomidae > Carollia > Carollia perspicillata. The sequence goes on from PVKM010021038.1 coordinate 4,091, forward strand.
GAGCTGTGGAGCCACTTGTTTCGGTTCGGTTTTTATGTAGCAAATGGGTCGGTTGGTCCTGCAGAACATTCACACAAAACTTGGCATCCGGACATGGGATACAATATAGGCGGCCGAGGATGAGAAAAATCACATCTGAAATGGCTCCTCTCGTTGATGTTACCTGGGCTCTTTCAGCCTGATTGATAAGAGAAAGGGCCCTTGTCTGCAGGAAACGTTGACCCCCCTGAGAGCTTCCTTTGCTGTCCCCACTCACCGAGAAAGCAGAAGGAAGTCAGCATTTGTCCCCGCTGCCTTCAGTGCAGAACCAAGCTTCCACTATTGCGATCACGTCAGAACGTAACACAAGGCTGCTTTTGAGCCAGTTTTGTTTATGGCAGCGACGCAGTCATCAAGAAAGTATCTAGAAACTCCTGTAAGGCTCCACCCCAAAACTGCCAGGCCTTCCCTCCTGAGCCAGAATCAGCTCCCTGAGATGGCCATTGGCACTGAATTTCTCAGATCTCCAGAAGTCTGGGGCCTTAGTTCTTCTTCCCTTTCCCCCTTCTCCCTGCCCCATCCCCCACTCCCTTCTCCCTTCATAGCTACTAAGTGCTCTCTCTGGAATGTTTGAAGGTGAGGATTTAGGTCTGGGCAACCTGTTAAAAATATGAATTGTTACCATGAACTCTGAGTGGCCTTTCAGCTTTGCTGACAGAAATTTACTCCATGTAGAACCCACCCCCCAAAAAAAAAAATTAAGCAGGTAAGGTCATTTGGAGTTGAAACAAGCATGCAGTCGGTGTGTTTGAAAATGAAATTATAATTAACCTGCTGATGGCTGTGAGGTGTTACCTTGAACTCTGTGTGGCCTCTTGGCACAGCGGCTGAACTTGCTTTATTGAATACCCAGAGACCTGAACAGGTGAAATCAGGATATGTCCGGGCCAAATGTACTTTTAGAAAGAAGATTATGTCTCCTTTAGTGCCAATTGTAAGAGAGTTGAGGGTTAATTGAGCAGCACTAATCAGAAAATAAAAATGAGTTTTGACCATCCATGTCTATGGGAAGCATAAAATTTGTTAAAACTGCTGAGGAAAATGACTTTATTTGCCCACTTTGTGAATTGATTCCTGAAGTGATGAGAGGTCGCCGGGCCTGACAGCGACGTAGGAAGATTGTTGCAATTTGGCAATCATATATCATCTACATGTTTAGGAAAACATTGTAACTACCCATCTGAGAGCTATGAAGTGTTGCTTGAACTCCAAGTGGTCTGTTGACACATGGGTTGGACAACTTTATTGAACTATTCAAAATGAGGTAGGTAAAATCATACAGCAATAACTTAGCATTGTTAATGACAAGGAGGGGTGGCGAGGTCATTTATGGTGTGGGATGAATGGTTCTGAGATAAACTTTAACTCTCTCTTGTCCATGAAATATTATTTTTAAGTACGTCTGTGGCTCACTTGCTTAAATAATCACAGAACTGAATAATGGTGCTGCACGTATCAGGGGTGCATTAGGTTAAGGGAATACCAGAAATAACTGATTTGTTGCCAGAGTCGGTCGTGAGCGGCTCCTTCGGCACACCTGCCGCCTTAAACTGGCAGGAGATCCGCTTCATCCTTGTCACCCCGGATAAAAGGGACTGCACTCTTCTGCTGCCTCCATCTTCACATCCCTTCCCTCCGATTACATGTCATTGCATGGTAAAGTCACTTTTTATACAAGCAAAAATTAGGGGATTCTCTTTGTTTTGGCCGAGAGCATTTATCGTTAGAATAAACAAGCTATTTAGTTCACTTAGTGCTTTTGACAAGCTGGCTAGAATGAGTGCTCTTGTTGGTTTAATAAACAAAGACCAATAATCCAAAATGGGCTTCATTACTGGGTAGAATTACTCCATTCATGGGATTGGAATGATCTAATCGTTCACATCCTTGTCTCACATAAGCATTAAGTATACACGTGATACTGAGGTTTTCCTGTTTCAAAAGGAGTTTCAGTCAGGACACAGGTACAAACACTCTCGGCCTTCCCAACTCCTCTCTGAGTAGCAGCCTGCGCCACGTACTCTCGCACAAGATTCTGGTAGAACACTTTAGATGAAGAGGATGACTTTACCAGGTATTAGCTGGTGAGCCAGGCTCATCTCATGTCCTTCCACTTGGTTGGTGATTGAGGAATGGTCGGTGGTTAAGGAAAGAAAATGCTTTGTACTTGCCCAGCGCACTTCATCACAATCAAATGCACAAACTTAGAAACGACTAAACCGTCTACAACGCTTACAGGCGTGAGTGCATCAGCTCAGTGTCCAGGGAGACTACCCGCCTAGCCCCACTCTGGGGGGCCATTCAGATTTTGGTGGACTTCTGTGTGACTTGGAGTGCCTGCCTACAGGGGCAGAGCCTCAGATACTTTTATTTCCCTGCTTCCCCATCAGCCTGTTAGGTGTTCTCTAATTCATAGGCATACCCTGCTTCTGTCTGTTTCTGCCCTGCAGTTAGAAGCAGCACACTTCTCCATGCTATTGCCACAGTCCAGGTGTTTCTCAGTCCCAACCTGCCTTCTCCAGGAAGCCTCCCCTCATCATCCCGTTCCAGTCTCGGAACTCAGACGGAGTTGATTGCCTGTAGCCTTCATGATGGTGGGAGATACAAAAGATGACGAAACTGGCACAAGTATCCACATTAATGTCACCATTTATCATAAACTTGATCCTAGTTATTTTGCATATCGTCTCAGAATTTCTCCTCTGCTTTTGTGTGGTAGAGGCCCCCTCCCTGCTCCAGACGTGATCTTTCTAAAATACAGATTTGCTTGAATGTTCTTCTGCTTGAAACTCTTCAGGATCTGCCCATCACCCCCAGGGAAAGAGGCAAAAAAAGCCCTGTATGTAAGAACCCCCTCAGGCCAGCCCCTCTCTGTCTTCCCAGCTGCATGTTCTGCCAGTTCACCGGTATATCCACACCTAATTTGAGGCTGTGCACTGAATGTGACACAGCAGTTTCCTCCTTTCAGCCAGGCATCTGTTCCCCTGAAAAACACTTACTCAGCTTTTAAGGCTCAGGTCGGGTGTTTCCTGCCCTGGGGAACTCTCCCCGACTCTCTCGGGCAGGGACTGGCCCTCCTTCTGGACCTCTTAACGCCTCACATGAAGCTCTTCTACAGCATTTTGTGCCATAGTGTATTTATGTCTCCTCTGCCAATTGTGAAATATTTAAGATAAAGACTGCTGTCTTACTCGTTTTTTTAGTTATTGTTATTTTTAGAGAGGGAGAGGGAAAAAACATCAATTTTTGTTGTTCCACTTTATTTATGCACTCATTGGTTGCTTCTTGTATGTGCCTTGGCTGGGGATCGAACTCGGAACCCTGGTGTATTGGGATAGTGCTCTAAGTGAGCTAGTGGGACAGGGCCTGTTGTCCTAGTCATTTTTTATGTGCTTATCTGTGTTCCTGGCACACAGCAGTTATTCAATAAATGTTTGTCAAATGAATAAATAAATGAATGTGTAAGCAAATGAAATGAACATATGAAGTTATTTTATTAATGGGATTAAAAGAAAGCCAAATAATTTCCAATGAGAAGGATGCTCAGAAATTAAAGTACTTTATATCTATAAATGTCCTGCTTGCGTGTTGATACATGAGCTACTTGCTGAGGGACCTGGGTGCACACTCTCTGTGTATCTGAGCAGAGAATACAGTCCCTTGAAATGCGCCCTGACTACGGACATGCTGATTCGTGAAGCCCTCCGGTTTGAGTGGGAGTGATTGTCGCCCTGGCTGTGGACCACAGCTAGGTTCCGGCGTAGGTCAGGGAGTTGTAAGGACAGTTTGTAACCAGAAAGGTCATCTTCATTCTCATCTTCTACCCTCTCTTTGATGCCGAGTGTATTTCAGAAAATGATCACTTTTCCTTAGTGTTTTGCAGTATTTTTGACCAAAACTTAGTAGGAGGGAATTTGTTGGTGTTCCCACCTGATTTTTAATTATTGTCTGGTAGGACCCAAGCAATGGCCAGTTCTATCCAAAATTAACATAAAAGAACAATGCCACTAACATCCTGTTCAGGGCCAGCTAAAGGACTTCCCTGGCAGCCAGCCCTCAGCCACAGATTTCAAAAGCACAGACTCTTGAGATTTGATCTTGTATTTCTTGCTCTGTTATGGAGGCATCATTGTTCTACTCTCCTGAGCTCTCTGAACAGGTAATAGAAGCAGTTTAGGAATAAATAGTGAGGACTGCCATGTCATAGGACAGGAAACCAAGGCACGCCAGGGTTATGTAGTTTGCGAGATGATGCTGGGTAGGTTCAGGTACAGGTCAGTGCGGTGATGAGAAAAGCACCCAGGTATCCTTGGAAGGTAGTCCCCTGGCTAACCACCCAGCCCCTCCACCCAGGGCAGTTTGACTTGTGCCAGGGATCCCAAGGCTTTTCTGAATGAATTACCATAATTGGATCTAATTCAGGAAAGGGACATTTCCTGTACACACCAAATATTCTTTTGCCTAGATGACTGGGAGGAAGAAATCCAACAGGAAATACATCTTTGCAAATTAGAAAAGTTGCTAAGTCCTGCAAACATTGGGCACTTATCCAAAGTGAACTCCTAGTAACCCCTGGCACCTTGGCTCACCTCCCTGCACTTCACAACCACAAGTCTACCAGGTGGATTCACTTTCTCACCTCCCTGATAAGGCAGCAGGACGTGGCCACACCCAGACTCCCATCCAATCTCCTTTCCTGCTTCCCCTGACCCGAGGTCTGATAAAAAGTCAGGGCGATAATGCTATTGAGGTAGAAGCTATAAACCATATCAGTCTGTGTGTAAACGGAGGGAGGGGAAAGGGGGAGGAAAAGGCAAAAAAGGCCAAATGGAGAGTTCAGCTTCACCTCCAGGTGACCTTGGCCAGCAGCATGTGGACTAGAAGGGAAATTGCCAGGAACTTGCAGCCTTTTTTTTTTTTCTTTTTGAGCATTGTTTTGACTTGGCTTTGCTACAGAGCAACGTTAGGGGACTGGGGCAAAAATAGGTCATTGTGAACTGCAGGTGCAGTTTTGATCTCGAACTATAATCTGTTGTATATGTGCAAACCCAGAAGTATTTATCAAGATGAAAACGAAGCTTTTCCTCATAGGTACATAGACCATTTTACATCATATTAGCACCAACAGTATAAGCCAAAAGAAAGTGGTAGGGGAGACCAGAGTTCTCTCCTCCCTCCCTCTTCCTCCCTCGGTCTCTCTCCTTCTCTCGCTCCCTCCTTCCTTCACCCCCTGCTCCCACAGACCATACTTCTCTGTTGTGAGAGACCTCATTGGACAGACGGCCCCTGACTTTCGAGGTGTCCTCCCAGGAGATACCGGTTAGTGTAGGCAGACTCACTCAAGGACACAGCGACAGGCAAGGTAGTCAAGAGGCCGTGGTTTTAACTGTCAGTTCCATGTAGTCTGAGCATCCGCCATGGTCTTTGCCCACTTAATTTAAACTCTCGAGAGAATGCAGACCAGTATGCAGAAAGAACATATGCCAACAAATGAAAGGGGGAGAGTTTTAAAGCCCTCACTCTTGGCCTCAATCATGTCACTTAATCCCTCCCTCCCACCATCTGTTTCCTCATTTTCTGAACGTGATAGGGAACATGTCGAAGCACCTGGCTGCTAAAATGATAAGGCACTGTCTCAGGACCGCGAGGAAAGTCTGGAGAGGATTGCTCAAACAGTTTTGTACTTGAGAGCTGCTAAAAAACTTTGCTTGGATTGCTGAATTTCTTCCTTCCAAAGTATCCTGTACACACAAAAATGAAGAGAGCAGAGGTTTAAATTTCATCAAGGAACATTGAGATTAGCATACAAATGCCCTCCCATCTATTTGCCTAGGGAGGCAACCATTTAGGTGTGGCTTGGTACAAAGGAAGATTAATTTTATTCATTTTCTAATAATTGTGAGTTTTGAAGATTAATAACCAGAGGGAAAAAATAACTGGAGGAAAATAAGTATCTGCTACTGATACTTTTGGGGTAGAATCGGATTAGTTGACAGGAAATCGGGTTGAGAAACACAGACAGCTAAGAAAGCGTTTTATTACAGTTGTAGCAGTGACTTCTGACGTGTCGTAGACAGTGCGAGTAGTGAGGCGAGAAAGGGAGATGGGGTGGGCAGACAGCCTCACCTTCAGGCTCCTCCAGTGTTCGTGATTTAAAATGTCAATTTGTTTAGTCTTTTATTCTGAACCCTTACTGGTATTTGGAGGAAAGATATATATGCATAGCTCACTGTGTCTTTTCAGGAGGGAAGTGAGACATGGAGTGGACAGATGCCTTAGGACAACCCAGAGGCCTTCACTTGGGATTCGTGCCCTCTGACTCAGGGTGGGGTCCCCTGAGACCACTTGTTCTGCTCCCAAGCAGCTCAGAATGAGGACCAGCCACCGTCACTTTTGGTGCCTCAGAATTTTGTCCACCCCCGGGGGTTTCAGCTGCTGTCAACAGGAAGTCTGACATTTCTGTGATCTCTGGAACCCAGGCTGTCAGAGAAAGCAGTGATCCAAAGTTGCCACCAGCTACGTCTCTGCAGTTTTAGAAGCCTTAAATACGCAAAACTCGGTGCTGCTAGATGAGAACAGTAGTTCCCAGTGGTAGTGGGAAGGCTTGTGGGGTTGAGGCACATCCAGAAGCCTCCCTGGCCTGGTTAGCCCCTTATGTCCTGTAGAGGTTTGCCCTTTCATCCCCGTCCCCCGTTATGATGGGGGTGTCCCATATTCATCATGTACATGGAATTGATAAAAGAATGGTTAACTGTATAAAGCCCATATGTAATAGTAAGTGCTTCCTCATCCCTTACCTTTCCCCCAACCATTCTTTGCATATTTCCTATGTGCTAGGCAAAAACTAAGCAGTGTATTCACATATTATCTTATGTAAGAGTTATTTTTTTCCTTTTATAGAAGAGAAAACTGAAGTTCAAAGAGGTTCAGCTGTTTAGCCAAAGTCACTAAGCAGCTGAACCAAGAACTGGACCCTGGTCTGTCTGATGCTGAGGCTGCCTGGTTGCTATGCCTCTTCTCTCCAATGACCTTGCTGAGATCCAGTATCGCTGAATGGCTGGCCCATGTTTGAAGTAGTAGCTGTTTATTCAAACAGCCATGAACTCTCTGCCTTTAAGTTTAGAGGAAACATTAAATGGTACTACGTCTTTACTTATGTTTAGAATTCCTATCATCCAATAGGATGCATTTTCCCATACCTCAGAGTAAATATGGTCAAGTGATTCGTCCCTTTGAGATCTTTTTTTTTTTTTTGGAGAAGTTTAAATACAACAGATAGTATATTCCTGCTAACCAGACTTAAAAATTAACATTTTGTTTCCTTCTCTTTATTTTATTTAAAAATCTATGTAATCAATAAGGAGAAACATAAAAAGAAAGGAAAATAGTCAAATAAAAATATTTTAAAAAAGCAAAACATTGTGGCACAGATAATATTCTATTTGCTCCCCAGGCCTAGATAGGCCTGTTCCTACCATAAATTTGGTATTTATCCTTTCAGGGTTTTTTTATACTCTTAAGCCATATATAAGTTTCTATAAACGGTACATTACTTCGTATGTTTTCTACATGTATGTACACAGATCAAACTATAGACCACTCTGCAACATTTTTTTCCTTCAGTAGTATTTTCAAGATTTCTGCATGCCAATAATGAGATCTCATTGGTTCCTTTTATCTGTGGTATCATATCCTATTACATGAATATGCCACATTTTATTATTCTTTCTCCTCTTGATGAATTTTGAATTTTGAAATGGAAACAATTTTGAAGTTGTTTCCATTTTTGCTGGCGTTGCTCTAAATACCATTGCACGGAGCGCTCCTGTGCTCGTTCCCTCGTGCGTTCACATGTGCATTTGAGACTTTTTACCTAAAATATACCTGGAAGTAGAACGACTGGCTCATTAGTCAGTCATCTTGTCTTGATGCACATGAGATTTCTATTTGATGAGGTGACCCCAAGCGAAACCATGGCTGTGTATTTACAGTAAGAGAAGAAGGGTGGGGATAATGCCCATGTGGAATACAGAAATGAGAGACCCTGGCTTCCATGAAGGTCCCTAACTTGTTCCCATTTAACAGACAATGTCTGTCTTCTGCTCTAAAGACAGGAGAGATGGATGTGATTTAGTTGATTAATTATGGCATCTGTTCTTTATTAGTACATTGTCCATTTTTTTTAATACACTCAAAAATAGGCCCATTCCTTAATTCAGAAGAAGGAAATGAAATGTCTTATGCCCAGGATTCAAATATCAGCCAGTTCTGTGGTGTCCTAAGCAAACTTCTGTAGGGATGGGCCTGATGCGGTGACTCTCGGATGCTTTATTGTAGTGTCTGCAGCAGAGCCTGAAAGGGAATTTCCCTTTGCAGGAATGACTGAGAGCAGCGAGACTTCATTCTCTGAGCATTCTGTTGTCTATATAACGTATATATTTACTTTATTTAGTGGCTGTGGCTGTGACTTTATCTTCTTGTAGCGCATTTTCCAGCATAGCTGGATGAGACCACTCCTGCTGTTATGATTTACCGTGCAGTCAACAGTGAGGGCTTTCGGGGGTTGCATTTTATAGAATTGCTTTATTCAGCCTTTCTCCTTCCAGCCCCTTAGGGAAAGAATTGACAATTGATATTTCTCCTTTAGATTTCTCAGTGAATTCAGCATTCCTAGATTGGGTTTCTATTTGTTATTTGGCTTAAAAAATCCATTGCTTTGGGGATAAGAATGGCCTGTGTCCAACATAATAGTTTTTTGCTTACCCGTCTACCCAGTGACAAAAGTGGAAAGTCAGCGGGGCTTGCCCCAGCCCTGTCGCAGTTGTTCTTCTCACGTTCTAACCAAGCAAAGCAGTACTCCGCTCCCAGACAAACAAGGATTGAGTTATCACTTTGACCATGGAGTATAGTCTCTTTCCAGCAGCCCGTCTTCAGTTGTGACAAGTTCAGGTATATCAAAGAATTACGCAGCTGGCCCTACTGGGGTGTGTAGGCCGGGTCAGGCACTGGCTGCTGTCCTGTTAACCTGCTCTGGCAGCCTGTTCCACAGATCCGCTCATCCTAGGGGCCAGTTAATTTTGCAGGGCAAGTGCATCCCATTGACAGAAGAGGAAGAGTTCCTGGGTCCTTTGTGTTATGAGACTTTGGTGGGATCTTCAGTCTGATGTCAAATGGAAATTAACCCCAACTCTTAAGTATCCCTCAACTTTGGATCTTGCTTTCAGATGAAAAGCTTTAGTCTTGGTATGTTTATATTTTGTGCATCTATTTTTTTCTCATACTAGCATAGCTTCTTTATTGTATGCATGTTTGTCTTTTTAACATTTGTTGCTGAGTTCTTTAAGGCAGGCCTTATTTTTTTCAATCCTCGGTGCCTTTGTCTTGTTGATTTGCAGTAAGTATATAGTGAATTAATTCCATATGTATTTTGAGGGATGAATTCAGAACTTGTGGGAGATGGGAAAGATCCAAAGAAAGCACGAAAGCCAAGTCCCAACCTGTACGCAGGGATGCCGTGTTGCCTAGTGCCCGCGCACTTACCTTTAACTACTGCTCCCGAGGTCACACGCGTCACCGCATTCTGCACCTCTGCAATGTATTTTTTGCATTCAAAATTCAGATTAAAAGGTAAATACCGTTTATATGCCAGGGCTTCCCCTACGCCACTACTGCTACTGCCACCCAGGCCAATATTTGTTTTGAACTTCTTTATGATTAGTAAGCTGCTTTTAATGTCAGGGGATGCTACTGCCTGACCAAGCAAGTGTTGAGATTTCAGTGGGGAGGTACAGGGAACCTGTCCAGACTGCACTGGACCTTTTGAACAGAGACCAGCGTTTACTCGTATGTTTTGACCCTCTGCTACTAGATTCTTGAAGGCTTTTTTACCCAGGAAGGCTACTGAAGAGTACACCTTGTTTTCTCTGGTGTACAGGAGGGGAGACCCACGTAAGAGAACTACGTCGGCCTGGGAGAAGGAAGTTCTTGGGCCTAAAACTCATTGTTTTTCCCTCTCCCATTTATCATCACAAAATCTGTTATCTGCATTAAAGAAACTTTTATTTTCTGTTCAACAGGTTATTTTCTGTGTGATGTAGAGAAAGAATACTGACCTGAGAATCAGGAGGTCTAGTTCCTATTTCTGTCTCAGCTACCACCTGCCTGAATACATGTGAGCCGGTTACCTGACCTTTGCTGCCAGTTGCTTTAGAGACAGTTAGCTGTGATAACAAGCCCACAGCTACAGCACGCATGTGATTTGGAGTGTCACGTTTTAAGCAGGACACTGCTAGAGCATTTTGAAGAAAAAGTTAACCAGGCTATCAAAAAGTCTTGAAAATCCTCGTAGAGAACTACAGATTTTTCAGCCTGGAAGGGGAAAACTCGGGGAGATTCATGATACTCAGTTTTAAATATTTGAAGACTTAACTTGTAGAGAACAGTGAGTGGACTCGCTTCTCTTTTAATTACCTAGGACCAGGGATTGGACGTTCCGGGGAAGCAGATGGCCGCAGTGTTAGAGGGAACCTCGTCAGTAGCCTGAGAGCTCAAAGATTGAAGCAGACTCCATTCCCTGTCGCTTGGGGCGTGCCAGCGGCAGGAAACTGATTCGCATTTTATAAGGGATGATTTATACGGGGCAGTAAATTACACTAAATGATTCTCAAGGTCCCTTCCAAAGCTAAAAGTCTACAATTTTGTGAGGAGACAAACTCAGACTCCTTCCAGCCTTCAGTTCTATGACCTTAAGTGGTCTACAAGTTTTAACAAACTTTTCTTAAAATCTAATTATCAGAAGAATAGATAAAGCATGTTATTGTACTGCTTTCCAATCTGGCAGAACTCCTTGGTTTCTGATATGATCGCGAGTTCCCCCTGGAGGGGGTGCTCCAAGCGTATTCTTCCTCTCGTGTTCTCTCTCCCTCTGAGCACATCTGCCACTTTTTTTTTCTTCCTCTTGTAGTGATTTTTGTATTTCTTTGAATCTTTACAGGTGGTAGCAATTTTGGTTCATCTGACTTGATGGTATGAAATTCTAAATAGTTGGGGGTCATTTGGAGTGATTGCTTTTTTCTTTGCATTCTGGGAGCCTGGGGGAGTGTGTTCGGAGCTGCTCAGTTTGTAGGCCTTGTCAACATAAACCCTTTATTCGTCTTCCCGTCTCTCTGAAGAGCAGACAGAGGAGGTTCACGGTATGGCAGATGTCATGCAGCAGACACATACAGAGTCCAGCAGAATCGTAGCAGTCTCTGAACTGGATAAATTTAGTAACTTACATTTCTAAGTCAGTGGTTTGGGGGGGGGGATCTATAGATCATCACCAGATAAAAAATAAGACCTCGGTTTTGGTGGACAATGTCTCCAGTAGGAAATCTGTTGGAATATGCTCTTGCATGTGGGAATATCTTCACCTCACCACCCCCCAAGGATCAGGTTACCGAGAATTGCAGCTATTACAAGGAAATTGCCAAGATCTTCTCTGTTCTCTTATCAAATTATCTGGATGGCTGGATTTTTTTTTTAACTTTCCCAGCTCCCCTTTCTAAAATCTGCCCAAGCCCACACATTTTTTTTATGACATTCTTTTCTATTACGCTCTGAGGGTGTTTGAAATCCTGTCTAGATTGTTGGCCATGGGATAAGGGCAGGAGATCTTTTAATTTGATCTGTGTGGCAACATATTTTAAAAGCAATCTCTTCCAGCTTCGCCGAGGTTGTCCCAGTGTCTCTCAGCTCGTATTGTTTCCCAAAATCAAAACTGGGTATGACCTCTCTTATCCCAAGGCTCTCTCCACAGTGTGCGTTTCCCGAGGCAGACTGCCATTCTTTCCCAGCGCCCCAGTCAGTCTCACCTCGCCCTATGGCACCGAGGAAAGCCCAACAGTCTCCATGGGCCCCAGTGTCCCCCTTAAACATGAACACGGTTCAACTTTCCTTCACATCTCTGTGTCTCCATAATGTGTAATTAAAGGTACTGCTTTATTATAGACAAACTTTATTACCTATCAACTTAACGAGGGAGCTCAACCACTGCTACTCTTCCAAGGCATGCCGAATGGCATCCTGGGGTGACACTGGCTGGAGCCAAATTGTTCAACCAACAGTGGGCTGATTCGGGCAACGAGTCCTCTCCACACTGTTGATGGGGGTGTAAAATGGTTTGGCCAGTTCTTATGAAGATAAATATGTACCTGCCTTACAACCCAGCAATTCTAATCTTAAGTATTTATCAAGATGAAAACATGTGTGCACAAAAGACTTAAAAAAGAATGTTCATAGCAACTGCATTGATAATTGTAAAAAACTGAAGTGCTTATCAATAGGAGAATGGATAAACTGTTCATGCCATGAAATATTATTCTTCAATAAAAAGGAACAACCATGATACATACAACGACATGGATGCATCTCCAAAACATGCGCTAACTGAAAGAAGCCTTATGCAAAAGTGAACATATTGTATGCTGTTCTTTATGTGACATTTTAGAATAGGTGATTATTTACTTTACAATATTCATGGACAAAGAAAAAATAAGGCAGAAAAAAATCAAAACTGTGGTTGTCTATGAGGGGTAGGGACTGAGTGATGGGAATATTCCATCCTAACAGGGATTTGGGTCACACAAGTATGTGCATTTTTCAGAGCTCATCTAAGTGGCACACTTAAGATTTGTGCATTTCATTATGTATAAATTTTTCTCATAAGAAAAAGTAGAACCCCAAACAAATATCAAACTTTGGTTAATGATTGCATGATGAAGTTGTCTACAACTTACTTTGTCATGCATCAAAAAAGAATAATGAAGATATGTATGACAAAACAAATATAATGAAATGTAGACTGTAGAATTTAAGGAGTGAGTTGGTAGATGCGTGTTCACTCATTTTAACTTTTCTCTGTTTGAAAAGTTTCATGAAATTTTGGTTATGGGTATTTGGGAAGCAGTTACAGCTACCAAGACAGATCAAGCCAAGCTTAAAATGTTCAGTGGAGTAAGTACTGTCTTAGTCTGTATATGTTAGGGCTTAATATTATTATTATTATTATTATTATTATTATTATTATTATTATTATTATATTATTATTCCTCCTCCTCCTCCTCCTCCTCCTCATTCATTTATTCACCAAGCAATACTAAATACATACTCTGGTGTCAACCCTGGTCTACGTACTGGGAACACCCAGATAAAAGAAACATAAACCCCACCCTTAATGAACTCACCCTTAGTGAGCCCCCCCTTATCTAATGGGGGAGATAAGAGATGTTTCCTACTGTTCATACTTGACTTTCCATAAAGAAAGACACAATGTTTATTTGCTCTCGTTTGCCCTGGTAGTCTCAGAATTTAAAAGGAAATGAGTGAAAGAATGTTGGGCTATTTAGGTTTGAAGAATGCATAAGAATCTATTCACATGCAGGCATTTAGCTTGAAACTAAATGTGAGATGTAGTGAGTGAGCCAGCCTCCTCCTGAGAATAGTCCCAAAGGGCGTCCATTTTGCAAGACTTAACTCAGGACCGTGGGAAGAGTCCCAGCTGCCTGGCTGGGGTATTTCTGTGCCCATTTAACCTCAGCTCTTCGAAGAGTGTTCACAGGGTCTGGAGCTGTAAGAATCAGAACGCCGTCTGGGACCATGTCATCCCTCCCCATCAGTCCTGTGGTTGTAGAGGTTGTGGCGACTAGCCCAGCCTGGGCAATGGGGTGGTTGGGAGCGAACAGAAGAAATAAGTCCTGCTTTGATCTTCCTCAAGATAAGGAGGCATCAACGTTTCATTGACCTCTCCAGGTCTTCCTAATTCTGCAGAATTCACAAATCCTGTCTCCAAAAGGATCTTCTTGGCAGCTGACAGACATGTAATTGAGGCTCCATGTGTTAACAGGCCTTGTTAACACACTGCATTCAGCTAATGCTATATAGAATATGTTTCCTTCAGGGTAGATCTAATGACCAGAGATTGCTAGTGAAGTTTTATTCTGCTAAGATTAGGGTTACTCAGGATCAACTAATTCTAGTGATTAAATGTAGGCTGTAATACAAATGTGACTTTTCCAACCGTAATATTGCAGCTAGAGATTAAAGTCAGGAGAAAAAGTTAAACTGCAGACCCAGGAAAGTAAACCCAAGACTAGGCTTAAAAGCAGACAAACAGAAAAAAACCTTACTTAGTCAAACTGGGCCTTTTCTAAGAAGGAAGACATGTTTGTATTTTATTTTTTAAAGCTCTGTGACTGGTGAAAGCTGGAAGAGATTTTGGGAATATTGCTCTCGGATGTGGCACACCCACGCGCGCAGGCCTCGCTTGCCTGCAGACTCCGAACAGTACCTGCTCCACGTGGCCGCTGCTGTGTCACGTCCGTGCTTCCTCTTCCTGGGGAGAAGACACGCTGCACAGTCGTTTTGTTCCCAGAACATGATGGAATGGGACAAGAGGGAGCCCACCTAGGGACAGCGACTGCTTATGCAGAACAAAGGAGAATAAGGGTCACCTGAGGGCCAGATTTCGTACCCCCGGAGCCCAGAATAAATAGGTTCCAGATAACTTGCTTTTACATTCAGCTTCTTCATGTTCACAGGTACACATGGTCCAGGCCATGCAGATCCTTAAGTGCTGAAAACTAGAATTTAGCACTGCAAGGGATTTGATAATCCTCTAGTGCTGTGATTCCCAAACTTGGTTGATCTTGAATTACCGGAAAAGAAGTTGTTTTTAAAATAGATTTCAGGGCTACAATGATTCTGAGGTAGCAAGTTGGACGGGATAGGTGGTGAGGGCTGGGACTCTATAGTTTTGAATAGGTGTCCATGTGATTCAGTCGACGAGCCATTTTGAATTACACTGACCAGTGCTCGTCATCCTCACTCTTAGTTTTACAAGCAAGGCAACTGATGCCCAGAGAGGTTGGACTTACCCTGCCGTACAGCTAACGCCAGAGCTAGAGCTCCAGGCCCCTGTTTTTCACCCCAGTGCCTTTCACTCTACTTTGAAGCAATAGCTGCAAAGACCATCTGTTTCATGCTTTTTCTCTGAACTGAAATCACTTAACTTCTTTAAACTTTAGTTGCCTTATCGGCAAAATGATTTGATAATATCTTAGTTGCTATATTAGTTTCCTGTGACTGCCATAGCAAATGGCCACAGATTTTGTGGCTTAAACCAATTGAAATTTATTTTGTAACATTTCTGAAGGCCAGAATTTCAACATCAAAATGTCAGAAGGGCCATACTTTCTCCCAGATGGGAAAATCCCTCTTTGCTTTTTCCAGCTTCTGGTAGCTCCAGGCACCCCGTGGCTCGTGGTTTACATAGCTCTAGTTTTTGCCTCTGTATTAACAGGGACTTTCCTTCTCCCTGTGTTTTCTCTTCTTCTATCCGTAGTGAGGATAATCACCATTGGATTTAAGGCTCACTCATTTTCAAGACCAGATAAAGACACTACAAAGATGGAATATTAAAGGCTAATATCCTTGAACAACATAGATGCTAAACTCCTCAACAAAATATTAGTAAACTGGATCCAGCAATAAAAGTATTATTCATCATGATCAAGTGGGATTTACTCTGGGAAGGCAAGGTTGGTACAGTATGTACAAATCAATAAATGTGATTCATAAACAAAATGAAGGGTAAAAACCACATGATCATATCAGTAGATGCAAAAAAATAATTGACAAAATCCAGTACCCGTTTATGATAAAAACACTCAGCAAAGTGGGAGTAGAGGGAACATACCTAAGCACAATAAAGGCCATATATGACAAACCCACAGCCAAAATCATATTCAATGGGCAAAAACTACAAGTATTTCTGTTAAGATCAGGAACAATACAGGGATGTCCATTTTCACCACTTTTATTTAACATAGTACTGGAAGGCACAGCCACAGAAATCAGATAAGAAGAGGAAATAAAAGGCATCCAAACTGGAAAGGAAGAAATACAATTGTCACTATTTGCATATGACATGATACTGTATGTAGAGAACCCCAAAGATTCCACCAAAAAATTACTAGAACTGATAAATGAATTAAGTAAAGTAACAGGAGACAAAATAAATATCCATTAATGAGTTGCCTTTTTATGCACCAGTAATGAACTACCAGAAAGAGAAACTAGAAAACAATTCCACTCTCTGCTGCTTTGAAAAAGACTAAAATACCTAGGAATAAATTTAACCAAGGACGCAAAAGACCAGTACTCAGAAAATTATAAGACACTGAAGAAAGAAATTGAAGAAGATACAGATAAATAGAAGCACTTGCCGTGTTCATGGGTAGGAAGAATTAACATCGTTAAAATGTCCATCCTGCCCAAAGTCATCTGTAGATTCAGTGCAGTTCCTATCAGATACTGATGGCGTATTTCACAGAACTAGAACAAATATTCCAAAAATTTATATGGAACTACGAAAGACCCTGAATAGCAACCACTGTTGCTATTCCTGAGAAAGAGGGACAAAGTTGGAGGAATCATGTTACCTGATACCAAACTATACCAAAGCCATAGTAACCAAAACAGCATGGTCCTGGCATAAAAACAGATGCATAGATCAACGGAACAGAATGGAGAGTCCAGAAATACCCACACCTTCATAGTCACTGAGTATCTGGCAGAGGAGGCAAAAACATTCAGTGGGGTAAAGCTAGTCTGTTCAATAAATGGTGTGGGGGAAATTGGACAGATATGAGCAGAAAGATGAAACTACACCACCTTCTTACACCATATACGAGAATAAACTCAAAATGGATTAAAAACTTCAATGTTACACTCAAAACCATAAAAATCCTAGAAGAAAACATAGGCAGTAAACTCTCACACATTTCTTGTAGCAATATATTTTCTGATATATCTCCTTGGACAGAAGAAACAAAAGAAAAAATAAACAAATGAAACTATATCAAATGAAAAAGTTTTTGCACAGAAAAGTAAACCACCATGAAAATGAAAACACAGCCCACTGAATAGGAGAACATAATCACTGATACATCTGATAAGGGGTTAATAGTCAAAATTTATAAAGAACTTACAAAACTCAACATTAAAAACCAATCTGTCCTGGCTGAGTGGCTCAGTGGGTTAGAGAGTTGTCCTGTATACCAAAACTTCATGGGTTCAGTCCCTGGTCAGGGCACATGCCTAGGATGAGGTTTGATTTCATATCTGTGAAGCAACCAATCTCTCTCTCTCTCTCCCTGCCTCTTCCCTTCCCTCCCTCCCTCTCTTCCCCTTCCCTCCCTCTATCTATCCATCCCCACTCCCCCTTCCTCTCTCTTTAAAATCAATAAACATGACCTCAAGTGAGGATATTTTTAAAAATCCAATTTAAAAATAGGCAAGGGACCTGAATAGACACTTCTCCAAAGAAGACATACAGATGGCCAAAAGACATATGAAAAGATGTTCAGCATCATTAGCCATCACAGAAATGCAAATTAAAACCACAATGACATATCACCTCACACCTGTCAGAATGACTATCAACAATAAATCAACAAACAAGTGCTGGTGAGGATGTGGAGAAAAGGGAACCCTCATGCACTGTTGGGGGGAATGCAGTTTGGTGCAGCCACTGTGGAAAGCAGTATGGAGATACCTCAAAAAATTAAAAATAGGACTTCCCAGCAATTCCACTTCTGAGAATTTATCTGAAGAAACCCAAAACACTAATTCAAAAGAACATAAGCACCCCTTATTGCAGCATTATTTACAATAGCCAAGATTTGGAAGCAGCCCAAGTGCCCATCAGTACATGAGTGGATAAAAAAACTGTGGTACATTTACTCAATGGGATACTGTTCAGCCATTAAAAAAAAAAAAAAAGGAAATCTTACCCTTTGTGACAGCATGGATGGACATAATGCTAAATGAAATAAGCCAGTCAGAGAAAGTCAAGTACCATATGATTTTACTCAAATGTGGAACCTAATGAATAAAATGAACTAACAAGCAAAACAGAGACAGGAAGATAGAGAGCAGGCTGACAGCTGTACAGGGGCCTGAGGAGGTGGAGGATTCTGTGGCAAAATTCCTCTGTCTGTGGATTTCTGGACCTAGAAAATAAGTTATCTGTTTCCAAAGTACAGGTATGGCATAGACATTTCCATTCCAAAAAGGATAAGTTGACGAGATAAAGGGGTCACCAATCCCAAACAACTCTGAAGTCCAACAAAGCAAATTCCATTAGGTTTCAAGGCCTGGAACTAGTCCTCCATGACTCTCAGCTCTGCCCTTTGGGCCCTATTGCTCTGCCCTCTAGGCCTGTGGCATCTCTGTCAGGCTCTGCTTCTGCACCTGAGTCTCTGTCATAGAAGTCATTCTTTCCTTTTCTTGAATGGTAGGTAGCATGTGTGTTTGCAACTGAGGAGCTTTATCAGCACATTCCCTGCTTGGAGAATTGTAGAAGTCCAACAGCCTTTCTACACGTCATCCTGTCTTTTGCCTTTGGCTTTGCTGACAGTGTTGCTGCTGATACAGTATTCCTAAAAGCTTGTGGGTCTCCTATGTATGTCACATGGATTCACACCATTAGCTAAAAGGACCTTCATAGCTCTTCATAGACAGGGATAACCATATCTATTTCTGGCTTCTGCTGAGAGGGTTGAGTGGATCAATGAGTCCTGCACACACTCACTTCAGCGAAAGGTTGTCCAGGCATACACTTGGCTTTCTCCCCAAAGCACACTTTCCTAACAGTAAGTTTCTTAATTTTGGCATCCTTTGCAACCTGAATAGACCAAGGAACTCCCAAATTATCGAGTAC
>PVKM010021039.1:0-22893 GCA_004027735.1 Carollia perspicillata
GCCTGGTACTGGCATAAAAACAGGCACATAGACCAATGGAACAGAACAGAGAGCCCAGAAATAAACCCAAGTCACTATGGTCAGTTAATATTCAATGAAAAGGGCAACACCATAAAATGGAGTAAAAATAGTCTCTTCAACAAATGGTGTTGAGAGAACTGGACAGCTATGTGCAAAGAAATGAAACTTGAGCACCAACTTACACCATACACAAAAATAAATTCAAGATGGATAAAAGACTTAAATATAAGCCGTGACACCATTAAAGTCCTAGAGGAGAACATAGGCAGGAAAATCTCAGATATCTCACACAGCAACATTTTTACTGATATGTCCCCCAGAGCAAGGGATATACAGGAAAGAATAAACAAATGGGATCTCATCAAAATAAAAAGCTTCTGCATAGCTAAAGAAAACAGCATTAAAATAAAAAGAGAAACAATGATATGGGAAAACATATTTGCCAATGATACCTCAGACAAGGGTTTAATCTCCTAAATATACAAAGAACTTACACGACTCCACTCCAAGAAGACAAGCAACCCAATTAAAAAATGGGCAAAGAGGACTTGGACATTCATTTCTCCAAGGAGGACACACAGAGGATTCAGAGACACATGAAAAGATGCTCAATATCACTAGCCATCAGAGAAATGCAAATTAAAACCACAATGAGATACCACTTTACATCGGTAAGAATGGCCATCATAAACAAAGCAACAAACAACAAGTGTTGGAGAGGTTGTGGAGAAAAGGGGACCCTAGTTCACTGCTGGTGGGATTGCAGACTGGTACAACCACTATGGAAAACAGTATGGAATTTTCTCAGAAAACTAAAAATGGAACTGCCTTTTGACCCAGCAATTGCACTGCTAGAATTATATCCCAAGAGTTCTGAAACACCATTCCAAAAGAACCTATGCGTCCCAATGTTCATTGCAGCACAATTTACAGTATCCAATTGCTGGAAGCAACCTAGGTGCCCATCAGTAAATGAGTGGATCAAAAAACAATGGTACATATACACAATGGAATTCTATGCAGCAGAAAGAAAGAAGGAACCCCTACCCTATGCAACAGCATGGAGGGAACTGGAAAGCATTATGCTAAGTGATATAAGCCAGGCAGTAAAAGACAAATACCATATGATCTCACCTTTAACAGGAACCTAAGCAACTAAACAAACAAGCAAGCAAAATATAACCAAAGACACTGAAATAGAAAACAGGCTGGCAGTGTCCAGAGGGGAGAGGGGAGGGAATTTCAGGGGGAAAAGGAGGGGATTATAGGAACAAGTATAAAGGACACATGGACAGAAACTAAGGGGGGTTGAAATGGGAGGGAGGTGGGGAGCACTGGGTGGGTGGACTGGGACGGGAGTAAAAGACAGAAAACTGTACTTGAATAACAATTAAAATTAAAAAAAAGAAAAAGAAATAAAACAAAAAAATTAAAAAACAGCAGGAAAAAAAATAAAAGAATACTTTCCTTCTTTGGCTCCTGGAGAGAATGATGATGACTCTATGCAGATAGTGAATAAATGTGAGGGCTATGGAGGGATAGGTGGGAGACACCTTTTCTGGAAATTCCACCTGAGAGTTTTCCAGGTAGGAATGTAGCCACCATCTATAATTTCTTCTAAAAGACCATGTTAAAACAGTTCTGCAAAACACTCCAAGCCATATCTTATTATTTTCCAATAGGTTTAATATATACTTTCTTTTTTTTCTGAAGCAGAGAAGGAATCCTCTAAGCATTGCTTTTTTTTTTCTTTTGCACTCTTCAGAGAATGCCAATCCACACCTGTAATTTGTGCTGAGTCTTCACTAGAGAATGCATCAAATGGAAGATTTCTTGGTTATTCTTTGCAAATGAGATTTTTTAAAAGTAGGAACCATAGGTAATTCTATCCCCATCTTTAGAACAATAAGACAAGAGAAAATTGCACTCCTAAATTTGTCATTATCATTTAAAACTGAGTAAGGTTGTGGTCACTCTATCAAATCATTTTCCTTTGTTTTCACTAGACTCAACTGCAGTTAAAAGTTGTCAAGACCTTGACCCACAATGAACTGTGGTCCCCATTTTTCACACTTTAATGTCACTGAGCTCACTGGTCACTGTCAGTGTTTGGTTAGAGACCCGGAGTGATGTCTAGAAGCCCTGTGTTTGGTTCACAACATTCTGTTGTCCTCAATACTGCCAGGTTCAAGTTCAATACTGGAAAAAATATGAGCCAGGCAAACCAAAATTACATTCACTCCTCTCATACAGAAATCCCCCTAACACTTCTTAATCATTATTTTTGTTGCAATATAATGGTTCTTCTGCAAATGGGAGTAGCACAAGTAGCAATTGAGGCATGTTCTTATTGTGTCCCTTTGGATTTGGAAAGAGCTGGCAAATTCATTATACTTCATGGTAATGGACACTGCAGCTCCCTTTCACTGGAATAGTGCCCCAGCAGAAAGACTTCATCTAAGTTGTTTGCAACACCCCCTTCTAATACTGTTTTTCAGTATAGTATTAAAATTGCTTGAAGTATGATAATTATTTCTTCTAGCTAACAAAATCTTTTTTTCTTTCTTTCTCCTTTAGAAGGAAAACTACAAATTGTTACTTGAGAGAAACTGTGAGATCTATATATCAATATAACTCTTTTGTGCTCTCGTAGTAACTCACTGAAAGTTGATTTTCAGTTCCATTTGGGTTTGTTGTACCACCTAAAGCATAAACATCACAAGAGTGCTTCACCGTCGCCATCATTTTCTCCCCAGAAGTACACACACACAAGTGCATGTATACATGCCTGAACAGTTCTCATGCATTAGATAGAAAGGAAAATTGTTGTATTTGTACATTTGCTTTGCACTACCACAAAAGCATGACTCATAAGTCACTATTGGGGATCACTTCATCTCTACTCAGTTGTAGAAGAGTTTTAGGAGTACTTATGCAATTTGGCTCTTTTCTTGGCTTTGTAAAATAGGTGTAATCTCATTTCCTATGTCTGAAGGCCTTGCCATGCAATGACTATTACATGGTTAAGAGGATTGCTATGACATGTACAGTAGTTGAGTGATTAGGTCTTGGAAGGAGATTTTGCATGTGTCTTGTTTTCCTGTTCCATCATGCACTGCAGACTCGTATGATATATTTTAAGTAACTCTGACACATCTTTGGGGATCTTCTGTAGCTTGTCTCCATGCTCTTTGAGCCCCTTTATTAATCTTACACAGACAGCCTTATTCTTTGCAGATCATTTTTCATCAGAGAAATGTTCTTTATTTCCTATTTTCCATGGTCTTCTCATGTAGCAAACACTTAGGTACCTGCACATTTTTCTTCTTCTTTTTAATTTAAAAAGGCACCTGAATCTCTTTGTTGAACATAACGTCAAATTCTTAAAAAAAAAAAAATGTCAGGCACAGTTCTTAAACTCCTCTAGGGAGTGATAACTCACTTTCTTACATTTTATTCATCTAAACTTGTAAAGTGAATTTCATTTTTCTTTTAAGAGATGATTGTATTATTTTTGAATGGGAGATTCCTAGACTGGTATTATCTTTCTTACACGGCTTGATTTTTATTTTTTTCTGAACTACTTTTGAATTACTGAGTGCACTGTTTTCTCATCATCATGTAAAGCTAAATGTACCACATGTGTCTAGGATTGAGCCTGTAATGTTTGCTTTAAATCCACCTGTATAGGCACAACTTGGTTTGAAACACTCACATGCAAATACTCTTTATGCAGATACCAATTACTAATGCATTTCTTAACTCCACTTCATGTCTGATTTCACTTAAAAAATAAAGAGATTTAACACTAAGACCCCTGGAGGGAGTGAAGATGCCAATTCTCAAATTGTAATAATCTCGTCAACATTTTCATATTGGTTTGCCAGGAAAATCCCTTTTGGGAGATGGTTTTGGCAGAACAATGACACAATAATTTGTAGCAAACAACAACCCAGGTAAGAGGAAGGAGAATGCCTGTGAAACAAATACTAAGATTAAGTTAGCACCTGGGGAATTCCTTAGAACTAAATATCTAAATGTTACCCTAAAATGTCAGAGGAAATTCAAGGAGGACAGCCTTACAAAGGATTTTTATGTCAGGAAGCAGCTTTTAAATTTAAACAGCTCAGGGATTACTAAAATCTGGAATGAGTTGTGACTCTATCCATATAGTTTTGTACTAACAGTTCTCTAAGCAGAGAGAGGAAGTTCCGGACTTAGAAAACAGGCTGAATAGATATAGCTAAATCTTAAGGAAACTGAGTCTACATTGTAGTGCTTTTGCCCAATAGAGGCGAAATTTTTGTTTATCCTACAAATTTGAGATTTTAATATTTAAGAAAAATAATGGGAGGATATTAATTATATAAATGTGATTTTTCCCTCAGTTAGGACAATGGTTCTCTGCTCAGGGTGATTTTGCACCCCTTCTAAGGAGACGTTTAGCCAATGTCTGGAGATGCTTTTGGCTCTCAGAACTAGGAGGAAGATACTACTGGGATCTAGTCTGTAGAAACCAGAGATGCTGCTAAACATCCTACAATGCACAGCACACCCTTCCCACAACAAAGAATTGTCCAGGCCAAAATGTCAGTAATGTCAATGTTCAGAAACCCTCCTTTAGACCAACAGAAGACATGATTGAGTTATTTTAAAGCTCTTAATAGACAAAGAGGAATGCATAGTTAATAATCAGAAATAAACTGTAGTTTAAGGTAATGCTTCTATAAAAGGCATGAGCATAGTTTTCTGTTTCTGTAGCTCTTCAGCTCATGCTTTTAATTAATTTGAGAAAGAAAATAGGACTTTTGAGTAATCACAGATATTTACAATAAGGTAGGGTGTTTATTCTTCAATGAAGCTTAAAGCAAAACTAATTTTTGAGGTGTTTTATTTCTTTATTGATTTTTAATAACTTCTGTGTTCATTATAATAAAAAACAACACTGTATATAATTGTTCATTTTTTCTAAAATATAATTACAGGTTAATTATTCATTATCAGTAACCACTACATGACAGAAATAACAAAAATAAGCACTTAATTTTTTCAATCTCTAGCTCTGTAACTTTTAGAAAATATAAAAGGAACATGTATATGTTTCTAATGGCAACCTTGAAATAAGGCCTAAGGCATTTAAAAAATGGATTACAAATTGCCCAGTTTTTATTTCTGGGAGCATTTCCTTATCTCAGTAATCAGTAATGACCATGAGTCTTTGTATGATGATGAAAATGTCTATTCCCTTTTTACTTGTTAAAATCTCCAAATTGGTTACTTGCTAACTATGGTTTTCATGTATTTAGGTATTGGATGAAACAATGTGGGCACTGACATTTCTACATTACACTGTATCTAGCTTCAGAAAGGGTAATATTGCCTTTTATGAAAATATATTGTCTTGTTCATATCAGTCACACTATGGTGCCCTTATAGCATGACACTTCTCAAAAGGCTTGAGCCATGCAGACAAGGGCTTGGCTTTGACTCTTCCACAGAAACTGTGGGTTGCTCAGGAAATACCTACTGGGACACAGAGCAGATCTCAGAGAAATATTCAGTGGTGTATACACAAGTGTGCAAAACTCTGTGCTTCCATCTTGTTAGTTTGGAATACCATGCTTTCCCAAGACAGCTTCTTCAGTTTCCTCTGTAAAAATTGTATGTACAGACATCTTAAAAACCACTTTTCATACAATTTCCTGTCAAAATGCTTTACCTGTGGACGTCTGCTTAATTCAGGGGTCCAAATAAAGCAATGTCATAGTACTCTCTAGAATGAATTCTGAGCACACTACAATGGGACAATAGAGGCAAGCACTTCATACACTGGTTTCTCTCTGGAAAGGAGATCAAACTTTTGGTGGCTATAGTTGAATGCTTTCTTCAATGCAAATGGAAGTACAAAGTACCTCTGACAATCTGTTTTGTGGGAACTCATACCGATGCTATTACCTTTTTTCCTTATCTTTCATGTGATAATTACCCTTCCTCAAATTCCTTGCTTTCTTATTAGTCAAAATCATTAGAAAATATCAAAGTGTCTGAATGTCTTCCCTGACTATCATTTCAGTGGTTGGTTGCTCCTCAAAATGACCTGAAAGGAGCACAGTGATGGCCAAAAGTACCTCTCCAGGGTTTCTACTTTCCATCACTCTGGTCCACCCAGCAGTAGCATTTGTTGGCAATTCTGAGAACTAACCATATACTATACCCCTGGCCTCTGACACTTGCATTTATGGCCTAATTCCCCTTCCCAGGACACAACATTGGCTGGAGATCACTCAACTTTTGCTGATACTCCAGGCTGGCCAGGTGGCCTCAGTGAGCTCCTTCCACTGTCTTAAGGGCTTTCTGAAGCAGAGATGAGCTTTGTACAATTATGTTTCCTCAGGTGTAGAACAGTACCTAGCAGAGAGGAGACAATGTACCATCACTGAATGAACAAAACAATAACTGAATGATGTTTCAACCTCCAAAGGAAGTTATAAAATCAACCAGGCGGAGCTAACTATTGAACAGGGAATATGGCAAAGGTGATGTTCTACACTGAACTTTGCCCCTAAATGTATATGTTGAAGCCCTAACTCCCAGTGTGACTGTATTTGGAGATAAGGCCTTTAAGGAGGTAATTAATGGTAAATGAGGTCATAAGGGTGGGATCCTAATCTGATAGGACTGGGGTGCTTACAAGAAGAGAAAGAGATATCACAAAGAAAACGTCAGGAGAAGACAGAGTAAGAGCACGGTTGTTTGTAAGCCAAGGATAGACACATCAGGAGAAACCAACTCTGTGGACACCTAGATCCCAGCCTCCAAAGCTGTGAAAAAATAAATCACTTTCATTGAAGCCCAAGACAATTAGTACAGGTGATAGTTTAAGTACAACTGAGTGTTTATGGTGCACCAAGCATGGCGTTATGCTCTGTAATATCCTATCTTGTTTTAATAGGTGATGTGTAACCAAAATAAATCATTTAAACAATTTTATGTAGAATCATTTATTAAATTTATTTTCTTGTGACTTGCACCTATTTAAAAGAAAATAAGGTTATAATTTCCACTACCTAAAGTTACTGACACTATAGACTGATGCTTGTGTTTTACTGATGCTTTATTTTTATTGTTTTGTCAAAATAAAACATAAATTCCCCCTAACGTGATAGAATTAAATCCTTAGAATTAATTATCAGACATTTGTTATAGTCTTTAATGTACCAAAAATATGTGTTTAAGTCATAAATTAATAACAGAATCACTATCCTTCTTTGGCAGGCTTATGGTATTTTGACAGACTCTATATGGACAATGTGAGGTGCTTCAGAGATAGCCCTCGCCACATTCTACACCATATTACCAATTATTCTTCATTTACTGCCTTGCCCACTAGAGTACACATTTTTCAAAAGTAGAGACTGTATTGTTTAGTTTCCTTATCTCTAAAGTGGGTGTGCTACAAACACTCGCCTCATGCAATTAAATGAAGTAATGGATGTATGTAAGGCACTTAGCAACATGCCTGGCATACAGTAAGGACAAAACAAATGCTGGGACATTGCAGTTATGTTCTTATTATTAACATTATGTTACCCCTCACTTTCATAACTGTGCCAAGCACAATGCCTGTGTCATGACAGTCCCCTAGTGTTTCTGGGAAGAATAAATGAAAATCATTCTGTGTATAAATATAGATAAGAGACATCAGTTCACACTTGAACCCAGAGTCTCAGAGAACAGGGAACAAAATAACAAAAATATTCTTGAACTTGTTATTCTCTACTACACTAGTCTAGTGCTTGGCATTTAGTAAAAGTTCAGTAAACATTGCTAGAAATTCATTAAAAGGCTGAGTAAAATTCATACATGAAGGAAAGAATTCTGCAGACTCAGGGGTCAGGAAATTTTCTTGAGTTAATTCCCTCCCCAATTAATAAGGGTAATAAATATGAATATATCCCTCTATGCAGCTTTACAAATAAATTTCTTCTGGTTTCCTGGTTATTTCTGTAGTAGCAACCTCAATTCAATTCTTCTAGCTTTTTACTCCATTAACAAAAGAATAGTTATGTAGCAAACATTACTATCAATTAGAAACTCTAACTTCTTTCATTTATTTATTTTCATGCTTCAAGCAATACACTGATCTGAATTCAACAGATTTTTGATGGGTTAAAAATTTACTTTTCAAATTTTTAAGAGTTATATTTTAATACCTTTATTTAAAAAATAATTTAACTTTGATGTAGTATTTACAAAATATACAATATTAACTTTAAAATATGTCAATAAAATTATTAAAATTATATTAAAACATTTTAAATGACATCTAATAATATTCATAACATTTAAAGACAAATTTCATACTTTTCTATCTAACAATGTTACACATGCTTTAATTTATTGTTAAATAATTATATAAAAGTAAGGTATTTTTCCAATAAGTAAATGCAAATTGCACATTGTGTCATTTTTAGTTTGGGTACTAAATGCATGAACACACATGCATTTTAAATAGTACTCTTTAATTATCATAACATCAAATATGCTTTCATAAACTGATCTTATATCTTTTTTCTGTATAACATGGTATATTTTTATAGTTTTGTGTGCTGTTCCTAAATTAGAGGATGGGAGTTTACAGGCTGCTCTTCACAAACTGTTTTCTAAAAATAATACACTGAATATATTTATTCTCAACAAATGAAAAGACAATTCAAATACAATCATTACTACATTTTTAACATTTGTTTTTAAGCAGCTGAAGACATGCTGAGATGCTTTATAAGAATTTGGATTAGATGAATTCAATCATTTATTGACCTGCCAATCAAGTCATCTTGAGGCAAATTTGTAAAATTAACATCATTTTTGTACACTCCAATACTTTTTGCATTTAACCATCAGTGTTTTTAAACAGGAATATATACAGAATGAAGATTATCAACTAGTGCATGTTAGCAGAATTCAGCTATGTGCTGGATTCATTATGATATTCATCTGGTCACCACCACAAATCATCCTGGGAACAAAGTTTCTCAAAGAGCCCACTTTAAAAGAAAAGAAATAAATAAAACTCAATATAAGTATCATATTCACTTTTTTGAGACTGATAGTATTACTATATTTGATAAGGGGACCCCCTGAGAGTTTGTGACTTGCCAGTTGGGAAGAACTTTGAGATCTTTCTCTCCTTTTGAATCAGTACCACATTACAGGGCCTCAAAGAAATTGACCACCATTTAAAGTAAATAGGAGAGGCAGCTGATCGATGTTTCTCTTC
Organism: Carollia perspicillata; assembly: GCA_004027735.1. Taxonomy (NCBI): domain Eukaryota; kingdom Metazoa; phylum Chordata; class Mammalia; order Chiroptera; family Phyllostomidae; genus Carollia; species Carollia perspicillata. The sequence continues at coordinate 9,302 of PVKM010021039.1, forward strand.
CTCTCTCTCTTTCTCTCCCTCTCTTACCCTTTCTCTAAAATCAAATAAGCATGTCTCCTCAGGTAAGGATTTTAAAAAGAAGTGGATAGGAGGAGGACAATCAGCAGTCCTAATTCTCTTTACCAAAAGAAGAGAAAACACATACAAGATAGGAATTTGCAGTGAATAAATACAGTAATATTTTATTCTTAGAAATTAGTTTTTTCTTGAATTCATTTTATTTCTCAGGTGTTTAACCACTTCACACTGAAGGTAAACATAAAAATTTTAATGTGGAAATAGTACTTCCATTCATTGTATGTGAGGTTTCGGGTGGGGCGTGGTATCAGCAATATATTAATGTCCACCATACTTCATTTTTTAATAGCTACAATTTCTTAGAACTAGTATGTTAAGTTGTCCTGGAGCATACATATGAAGTAAGAAACAGAAATACAATTCAACTCTGTTTTCGCTGGATCTGCCATTGGGCTTTGCCTGGAAACCCACACACTTTGTTACTCTGACCACCTCTATTGGGTACTCTATATCTCTGAAATTCTGTTTACATAATTTTCCTTTGCTTAACCCAGCTCTTTCAGATCATTCACTGATTCCTTCCACTAATCTAAATTTTTGATGTTTCCCTTTAACCCCACTTCAGCAGTGCTCCCATTCAGCCTGAGTATTTCTCACCACACATTTCCTCCTTGCCTTGGCCCTATCTGTTAACTCTTAAGAACTTTCCTTGTAGTTAATCTCACCAGGACAAATTTTAGGATCTTGTAGAAGTTGAAACCTATATAAATTCCTAAAATACCAGATTTTCAATCCTTATAACTGATTTGAAAGTTCATCTCCTAAAATAGCTTTTGCTTTATGCAATATGTATGAATCAGATGTAGCCATTTATTGGAGCATATTCTTACCAGAAAATCTTCTACTTAAAATGATGCCTTTATTTTATCTTTACTCTGTTCACAACAGAAGCCTCTGTCTAGATGTAAAGCACTCCATCTATTAATTCAACAAATTCAGTTCAGTTTATTTTTCAGTAATAAGTTAAAGTAGAGCCCTAAAAATTACAGAAATTAAGAGGGTCTGTAATTTAGCAGAAAATAACACAATATAACTGCATTCATTTATTAATTATAAGTTAAGATCTGAGTATTTATATCACTTTTTCAAAGTTGACCTAGAAAGTTAATGAAGAGTTAGGACTGGGACCCATAAAGTCCAACACATACCATATTCATTCCTACACTCCTGGACTTCATTTTTTTATGTTTTACTTATTTTTTTATTTGCTTAATTTTATTTTGAAAATGAGTGACAGGACTGAACTTGGTACCTTAGACATTCAATTATATGCCAGCATTTTCTCCACAGTATTCCACACTACTGGTCCACACTAATGAGCATTATTGGTAGATTTCCTTTACCCCTGCCCATAAACAAAATGAATAATTGAAAGCATGATATATTGTTTTCCTCTATACAGCTCAAAAGACTTTTTTTTAATTTAAATGTATGTGTGCTTACAGAAAGCACACACACCCAATATACACATGATCCTACATATTCAAATCTCTCATGTTCTGATGAAGGATGTTAATATCTGGACCACCTCAATGAAGCCCTACCATAGGGATGGAAAGTGCACCAGATCAGGAGTTAAAGAAAGAATTCTGATTCTGTTCTCAGCCTTTGCTCAATTACTGTCTGGCCATGTGAAACTAGGAAAATGTCATAACTATTGTTGAACTCAGCTTCTTCATCTATTGTCAAAAATGTCAAAAATGTTATTATAAGGCTCAGTTTGCATCATTATAGCAAGCACAACCCTCTGTGGCAGACTGATGAACATATATAGTCACAGGTTTCTGTTACCCTCCTCCCCAGTAAATTACTTACTATCATGATGCCCTATGTCATATCCTTACTAATATGAAGTCCAAAAGCTCTTCTTCAATATATTCCTTCAAACCACAGTATTCCAGACACCGACTTAATTCAAAAATGTTAATGCTACTTCCAAACTCTAGATGAAGTGACAGGACTGGAAAGTCAAATTGGTTCTCTAATACTGTTGCGTCGCTTCCACATGGCACAGCTGCTGAACCAGCACTACACAGTCCTGTGGCTCATAGTGTCCTGATTCAAGATGCCCTTACTCATTCATAAGCCAGAGTGGAACAGCACATAGTTATAGATATTACAAAAAAAGAGAATATTACTGGAATTAAAAAGACGCAACTAATGATTAAAAGTCTCCCTAATGGTAATGCTCTTGGAGCTCTGTGATTCCCAAATTACGTAAAGAGCCAAGCTGCATGCTTTGTGGTTATTAAGGAAAGCAGAGTTTAGGTACCTTTACTACAGTTATTTGATTGAGAGAACTCTAGAGCAGGCTTTGAAGTATGTTTTTTGAAATTTGGTATTTATTTGAATTGGAGCTTATGTTATTGACGATACATCATGCCAACAAATGTATGTATAAATGCCTAATTCTTCAGAGGGTTTTTCTGAGGGGAAGTGAATAACCAGAGTCAAGGGACATTAACCACACTCCACAGGGAACTACACTAGCTACTGAAAATAGACATAAGACACTTTTTTACCACCCTTCACAAGCCTTCAACAGAGGAAAACAAATATGACTTTCGAGTTTATTTTTCTCTTAGTCCATCCTCTGTCTCCCAAAGCATGGTACAGCAAGAATGAATTCCATCTTCAAATGATTTCCAGCCTCAGTGTCATGCTGTGCAAGGCTAGTTCTTCCCCAAAATACTTAGGTCTAAAGTTAAGCTAAGAGGAGGTCATTAACTGAGTCTGACTTTCTCCAGGAGAGGTTCCTTTTTGAAAACCAGGCTTTCTTGTCAGTAGATTTTGGTTAGGACCACCTAGGTCTGTTCTAAAATGTGTTCCTTTTCTAAGAGCTCCTCATAAATATTAATTCTTTCTCCTCGCCTGCTTCTACCCTGACAACCCCCAAACTTCTCATAATAACAAGTGTCTGGATATGTCATAGTAAAGCCTGATTGCCTCTATTCCCCAGAGCAAAACTTTGCCTCACTGAGGACTAGTCTAGAGAAGCTTTCCAAAAGAATGTGTGTCTTACCTTGAGAAAATATAAAAACAAATGATATTTCACAACTATATGTCCTCTTACCTGGCTCCTTGCTGTATAATGATGTTGATACAAAATATATTGAAATAAAAGTGCTTTGCGATGATAAAATAAATTATTCATTAATTGTTCTCCCTTTCTTTTAAAACACTAGAACACATTAAATGAACCATAGAATTTAGCACATGATAGTAAATTATAGGCAGTCACTTATATTATGTAGGTTTCACATCAAATTTGATTATGAAGTCCCTGGGGACAGAGGCAATGGCTGTATTTTTCATTACATTTTTATATTATAGTATCATAGTGGGAAGAACATGTGAAAGGTTCTAGAAACACTTGTGAATTTGTTGACTTATAAACACAACTAATTGTTGCTATTTTCAAATTGTTTCTCCTCAAGTAAACTTTCTGCATACAAGGCATATTTGTTGTTTGTTAGATTCTTCAGTATGTGCTCTCTTCTATGGGAGGGATTGCAAGGAGGGTTTTAAAATTTTTACCTTTATTTTCAGTTATGTAGATGGTTCCTAGATGACTGTTTAGCAAATGGTATTGACTCTGACATTCACATTCCCCCAGCAGCCACAGGAAGAAGTAGCCTTGACACACACTTCGGGGTGCACAGGCACTTTAAATAATATGAATCCCAATTGAAATAAACATCCAATGTAGAAAAAGTACCCTTCACAGTCCTCTCCTCAAACCACCTTCAATTAAAGACCCCAACTGAAGAACCTGAATGCTACACCACCAAAGTTAAGAGCATACCTGCTGCTGGTGTGAAAAGCAGTATGCAAATCTAGAGCTGGAGTCTTTTAAGGTCCAGCTGCAGTTTTTGTTTCTTATAACCCTTATTTTTTGTATCATTTCCACACTCAAGAATATCTCTTTCTGTGCTACTGCATATGAGAAATTAAGCTTATAGCTCCAACAGAACTGGATCAGAAACATATTTTAGGTTTTCCTTATATATAGTAGCTAATTATTGCATTCCAGTTTTTAGGTAAAGGCTGCATTTTTCACATGATGTTTAGTTGACTCACCATGATAGATCCACAGATGTCGTCTCTTCTTTGAAATGAAAATACTCATGTGAGCCTAAGTCATGTTCTGGGGAATTATGAGAAGGTAAAACATGGGGGGGGGGCATGTTATCCTTTTTTTTTTAATTTCAACTCAAAAAAACATTTTTACTTATTTACTAGGACACATAGCTAGTGAACATGTAGCTTAGGGTTGGCAGTGAACCAACTACAGCAGCCCCAAAACCCTGTGAGATTCCTGCAGATAACATCAAACAGGCCAAGTAGAGCAAAAATCTAGAGTGAAATGGAATGTGTCTTAAGGAGGAAAAACTCTAACCAGGATCAGAGGTTTATGCAAATTTTAAATAATGTGAACATGGTTGGTTTCAGGGAGTTCAATGAAATGTACAAATTTAAGATAGATAAAAATATATATTAAGGATAATCTTAGCCTGTACAAACTCAATATCGATTTGAGAATCACTGGGAAGTCCAGAGTGGGAGGCTAACAGAAAGCTGAGTCTTGTGTGGGATATGTCAGGAGAACAGTAATGAAGATAACACAAGGAATAAAGATTACAATCACTGAGCAGCCAGATCTGTTAAGGACACAGTCCTTGCCTTCATAGGTCATTTCCAATCCCAAACAATTTGCTGCAATGAAACAGCTTCAAACGCTTCACCCTCATATCTTCATGTCCCCTTGATGGATGCTTAAAATTCCTCTCTAAATTGTAAAATTCCTCAAGGGTAACACTGTGTAACAAGGGTAACAAATTCATATTCGAATAAAATTAAGCATACCAAATGAAAGATTTCTGTATGATATAGAAACCTAGCAACCTGAAACTAAGCAAAAGATGAGAAGAAGGGCAAAAGAGGCTTCATATGCAGGAAGTTGGAGTTTATGGGATTTTGCTTATTTTTGAAAGTTTACCTAGAGTGGTCTGCCAAGAAATATGAGGGTTTTAATTTCATCATTGAGGGCCCATTTAGTGAGCACCTAACAGGTGTTGGACATTCTGTTAAAGCCCTGGGCATGTACTGAAAGATAGGTAGTATACATTCCCCAATCTAGTGGGAGAGACATATCAACAAGTAACCCTATAACTATGCAATGTTATGGAGGCCCATGAACAGAGCACCATGAGTGCACACAAAAGGATGTGACTTCTTCACAGAGTATGTTTTTTCTGCCTTCATTGCTTCTTTATCCTCAAACTGGTTCAGTCTGGTTCCCCCCACCAGCACTTAACAATTGAAAAACAGTTTAAAAAGTCAAGAATATACAAGTTGATTTATTTAAAAAGCTACTTTTTCCACATTCATCTTTCTCATTAGTCCAGATCCAGGTGAAATGCTAATTCCCATAAGTAGCCTACTTCAGTTTACCCTTAGAATGATGATCTCACCTAAGTTATAGGAAGTTAAATGTAGCACCCCTAAACTGAGCTTGAGGTTCTGCCAATGCTTGATGTGTTTCTGGGGAGCACCTCCACACACAGTTGATGCTCAACTGGATACAAAGACTGAAGGAGGCAAACTACAAAATAGCAGCAGAGTAGATGAATGGTACAATCACCTCCTCCCACGACAAAAATGAAATCACAACTAAAATATAGAACAAAACCTGAATAGCCAACCAAAGACTAGCTAAACAGCAGTTTTATAAGGATTTATGAAGAAGCCATATCGGGACTGGTAGGATGGGTAGATATACAAAAAGGCTGGCCCTGATCCCACGGTTTGTGGCTGAGATTCCAGAGGACATCTCAGCTGCAGGGATCCCCAATGAGGGGCTGGGGTCTCAACCAGTCCAGGGCACAAGAGCTGGGAAGAGGAGCTCACTTAACATCTGGAAGTAAAACTCAGTGGAGACACTGTCCACTAGAGAGGGACTGAAGTCTGCTAAAGACACAGGCAACTTTTTAAAGGTCCAACACACAAATTCTCATTGGCAGCCACTGACCACTGTCTCTGGGGAAGGGAGGGCAAAGAAGACTATTGTCATGTATGGAAAGACTGGTGTTTCTTGCTTTAAGGAGAAATCTGAAGGGACAGCCACCAAGAAACCTGTGTTGACTTTCTCTTCCATACCACATATACCATATTTTTGGGTGGAGCATTCCCTGTTCCATGACATCTGCTGGGGAAAAGCAATAGACCTATTCTTCAGAATCCTTGTCACCCCATTCTGCAGAGCTCAAACCCTGCTGAGGAGTCAACTGCCTAAACAGGGGTGTAGCATTTGGACAGACTCAGGGGGTATAAGTGACTGTTATGTGGCTCTGGGGTAGATGCCACCCTTCTCTCCTTCCTCCAAGTCTGAGAAGTGTTCATGGGAGTCCACTAACACCACCCTGTAGACTTCAGGTGTCCCCACCCTGTTGTGTTCTTGCTACCAGCAGAATCTGGGATGAACTGAGTTGCGTGGCTTTAAGATGAAGATCATTTTTTCCTCACATGCCCAACTAATGCAGAGCCTTATTTTCATACAGCCAAATCTTGGTCTGATTGGGCCTAATGAACTCTACTGACCTCACCCTGATGATTTCTGAGACCTTGCCCAACCATAAATGTGTGTGGACACCTAGACTTGAATACACTGGGACATTTGTTAAGTGGTCTCAGACTCAGCACTGGCACCAAGATTGAACCTGTATCAATTGGGTGAACACCACTCACCCTCACCTAGTGACTCACTAAGAACATACCTCATGCTACTTGAGTACTGCCAGAGATTCTTTCAGGGACTGAAACTAATAGGCAGCCATCAGGCAGAGGCAGATGGAGGCATCTCTAGGTGCCGTAGGACTTTTGCTGACTTTCCCCCAGGCCTGGGCCTGGTGCTGGTTAAAACCAGCCTTGGTGCATATCTTGCTCCTTTCCATTCATACACAGGCACAGTAGAGAGTGCTAGAAACTGTGGATCACTTTTTAGCTTCAAACAAGTGGTTCAAGGCCAATGACAGGCAGTGTCTGATATTAGTCTTCAATAGAGTCTCTCCTAAGAGGCCCCAAAACCAACATATGGAGTTGCCAACTTCAGACAACATTAGAGCAGGATCCCATTAGCTTCACAAACAATATATCCAAAGGGAGGTCTCACAGGACCAGACCTCACTGAGGTGAATTCTACTTTATGTGGCTAGTACCTGCACAACAGCACATACATTGTTGTTGGGGTTGATCCTCACAGTCAGCCAGCCTCAGGGTTAACCCTATGCATGAATGGGATAATAGCAATCAAGACTCAATTACAGTAGGAGAGCTCACATAATCCACACAAGGGACATCCTTAGAGAACTCAGGTCAGATGATCAAAAAGACTGTTCCTCTGAATCCCACAGAACACTTATGACTCAAGGCCATCTTACCAAGACTGGGGGTCATAGTAGATTTACCTAATTAATAGAAACAAACACAAAGATGCAGACACAATAGGGAGACAAAAACATAATCCGCATGAAATAACAGAAGAAATCTACAGAAAAACAGAGCTAAATGAAATAGAGGCAAGCAGTTTATCAGATATAGAGTTTTAAAAAATGGTTATAAGGATGCTCGAGGAACCTAGCAAAAACTTTAAGGAATGTAGGGACAACTACAACAACTTGAAAAAAGTCATAGAAACCATAAGAAATAACCAGTCATAAGTGAATAATGCAATATCTGAAATAAAGAATACAATAAAAGGAATAAACAGTAGGTTGAATGAAACAGAAAATCAAATCAGTAAATTAGGAGAAAAGGTGGGAAAAATCAGAGCAGCAAAAGGAAAAAACAATTAAAAACCAGAAGGATAGTTTAAACAATCTTTGGGACAACATGAAGTGTAACAACATTCACATCATAGTAGTATCAGAAATAGAAGAAAGAGAGCAAGGAATAGAGAACCTGTTTGAAGAAATAGTGACAGAAAACTTCCCTAACTTGGTGAAGGGAAAAAATCACACAGATTCAGGAAGCACAGAGAGTCTCACTCAAGAAGAACTCAAAGAGACCAATGCCAAGACACATCATAATTAAAATGGCAAAGATTAAAGAAAAAGAGAGAATCTTAAAATCAGCAAAAGAAAGACAGGTACCTAGAACGGAGCTCGCATAATACTGTCAGCTGATTTCTCAACAGAAACATTTCAAGCCAGAAGAAATTGATGTGAAGTATTCAAAGCTATGAAAAGCAAAGACATATAACCAAGACTACATTAGACAGCAAGTCTATCATTCAAAATTTAAAGACAAATAAAGAGCTTCTCAAACTTGACAAAGCTAAAGGTGCTTGTTTACCAGCAAACAGGTATTATAGAAATGTTAAAGGTTGTTTTTGAAGAAGAAGAAGAAAAAGGGGAAAAAGAAGAAGAAAAGGAGGAAGAGGCAGAGGAATAAGAAGAAAGAGGAGGAGGATAGGAAGAGGAAGAGAGGAACATAGTTATAAAGAATAAAATGGCAATAAATATATACCTATCAGTAATCACTTTAAATGTAAATAGCTTAAATGTTACAGTCAAATGACATATGGTAGCTGAATGGATAAGAAAACAAGACCCATATATATGCTGTCTAAAAGAAACTCACCTCAGAACAAAAGATACACACAGATTTAAAGCCAATGAATGGGGAAAGATACTTCATTTAAATGGAAAGAGAAAAAAGCCAAAGTAGCAATACATATGGTTGATAAAATAATCCTTAAAAAATAATATAGTAAGAGCCAACACAAAGCACACTACATAATAATAAAGGGAGAAATCCAACAAGAGGATATAACCCTTGTAAACATTTATGAACCCAGCATAGGAGCACCTAAATATTTAAAGCAAAACTTGTGGATGTAAAGGGAGAGATTGACAGTTGTGCAGTCATAGTAGGGAATTTTAACATAGTATGGACATCAATGGATAGATATTCCAGACAGAAAATCAACATAGACACAGTGGCCTTAGATGACAAATTAGACCAAATGGATTTAATAAATATGTTCAGAGCATTTCATCTCAAAGCAGCAGAACATACATTTTTTCCAAGTGCACATAGAATATTTTCTATGATAGACCACATATTAGGACACAAAATAAGTCTGAATACATTTAAGAAGACTGAAACCTTATCAAGCATGTTTTGACCATAATGGTATGAAACTAGAAATTAATCACAAGAAAAAAATGAAAACAAAGATACACAGGCTAAATAACATACAAATAAACAATGAATGGGTTAACAGTGAGATCAAGGAAGAAATGAAAAGATACCTTGAAACAAAAAAGAGAATACAACAATGCAAAAATCCATGCCACAAAATCTATGCAAAAGCCATCTTAGGAGGGAATTTCATAGCATTACAGGCCTGTCTCAAGAAACAAGAAAAAGCTCAAATAAACAATCTAACTTTATACTTAAAGGAATTTGAATAACAAACAAAGCTCAAAATGAGTAGAAGGAAAGAAATAGTAAAGATCAGAGCAGAAATAAATGAGAGTTAAGAAATACAAAATGTCAATGAAAGCAAAAGCCAGTTCTTTGAAATGATAAACAAGATTGGCAAACTTTTAACCAGATGCCTCAAAAACTAAAAAGAGAGAGAAGACCCAAGTACATAAAATCAGAAATGAAAGTGAAGAGTAACAGTTGACACCAATGAAACCCAAGGAATTGTAAGAAAATATTATGAACCACTATATGCCCAAAATTGGACAATCTGAATTAAATGGATAAATTCTTAGAAACATACAGTTTTCCAAAACTGAATCAGAAGAATCAAAAATCTGAATAGACAACATATAACTAATAAAATTGAAACAGAACCATAAAACTCCCAACAAACAAAAATCCTGGACCAGGTGGTTTCACAGGTAGATTTTACCAAACATTAAAAAATAGAACTAACACATATCCTTCTCAAAATATATCCAAAAATTCAACAGAAGGAAAGACTCTCAAGCATTTTATGAGGCCAGCATTATCTTAATTTCAAAACCAAATGAGACATTTCAAAGGAAGAAAATTATAGGCCACATTCCTGATGTACCTAGATTCTAAAATCCTTAACCAAGTATTAGCAAACTGGATCCAGCAACACATTTAAAAGGTTATATACCTTGCCCTGGCCAGCATGACTCAGTTGATTGGGCACTGTCCTGCAAAGCCTAAGGTGGTCAGTTTGATTCCCAGTCAAGGCACACGCCTGGGTTGCAAGCCGAGGCCCCAACTGGGGCACATGCAAGAGGCAATAGGTGAATGTTTCTCTCTCACAAGGTGTTCCTCTTTCTCTCTTTCTCCTTCCCTTCCCCTGTCAATAAAAATAAACAAATAAAATCTTTAAAAAATATCATGTACCTTGATCAAATGGGATTTATTCCAGAGATAAAAGGTTGGTACAATATCAGCAAATCAATTAACATGCTAAACCACATAAACAAAATGAAAGATAAGGTCTTGAAAAAGAAGAAAAAAGTTGGAAAATCACCCTACCTCATATCAAATTATACTATATAAATCCATAATAATCACAACAGTATGGCACTGGCATACAAACAGACATACAGATCAAGAGAAGAGAGTAGAGAGCCCAGAAAGAAATCTACATCTTTATGGTCAATTAATATTTGACAAAAGAGGCAAGGGTAAGGTGAGCCTTTTCAATACATGGTGTATTGAATTAGAGACTTAAATGTAAGTCCTGAAACCATGAAACTTGTAGAAGAAAAAATGGGCAAAAAATAAACACTTCTTATAGCAATGTTTTTTTCTGATCTATCTCCTCAGGCAAGAGAAACAAAAGGAAAAAATAAACAAATAGCACTACATTAAACTAAAAAGTATTTTCACAACAAAGGAAACCATAAATAAAATTAAGAATAACCTACTGAATTAGGGAAAATATTTGCCAATGATACATTTGATAATAGGTTAATATCCAAAATTTATAAAGAATTTCTTATAAAACTTGCCACCAAGAGAACAAACAATTCAATTAAAAATGGTCAAAGGGCTTGAATAGACACTTCTCCAGAGTACATACAGATGGCCAATAGACATCTGAAAAGATGCTCAATAATACTATTCATCAGAGAAATGCAAATTAAAACCACAATTAAATATCACCTCATATCTGTAAGAAAAGCTATCATCAATAAATCAATAAACAAGTGCTGGTGAGGATGTAGAAAAAAGGGAACCATGGAGCACTGTTGGTAGGAAGGTATATTGTTGTCCCCACTGTGGAGAACAGTATGGAAAGTCCTCAAAAATTAATGTTTTGGGAATATATCCCAGGAAACCTGAAACACTGATTTGAAAGAATACATACATCTCTATATTCACTGCAGTGTCATTTATAATAGCCAATATTTGGAAGCAACCCCAGTGCTCATCAGTAGATAATTTGATAAAAATGCTGTGGTATATTTACACAATGAAATATGACTAACTCATAAAAAAGAGAAAATGTTATTTTTTGTAGCAGGATAGACAGACCTGGAGAGTATTAAACCAAGTTAAATAAACCAGTGAGAAAGACAAATACCATATAATTTTACTTATGGTATCTATGGAATCTAATAAACAAAATAAAACAGACTCATAGATACAGAAAACAGAGGGGAGAAGTTAGGGAGCTGGGTGAAAAAGTGAAGGTATTAAGCAAAAAAAAAAAAAAACAAAAAACCAACAACCCCAAAAAACTTCATAGAAACACATGACAGTAAGATGATTACCAAAGGGTATTTGGGACAAGTAGAAAAGATAAGGGAGGGTAAATGGTATGAAACAATATACAGATGATATATTATAGAATTGTGTACTAGAAATGTATATAATTTTATGATTCAATGTTAGCCAAATAAATTCAATATTTTTTTGTGAAATAACATACTGTCTTATTATAGCTTTAAGTTATATCTTCACAACTGGGAGTAACAAAGCTATAGTAATTAACAGCCTTGATCTTTTTCAGGATTACTTTTGCTCTTCTTAACTCTTTCCCAAACTTGTCAATCTACACCAAGATACCTGTTGGGATTTTTTAAAAATCAGAATTACATTAAAGTTATGGCAATAAATAAATAAATGTTTTAAAAGAAAGATTAATAAGACCCTCTCCTCCACACCCTAAAAAGTTGAGAAATAAATTCAGTAACAAAAAATCATATATGATGGTAAAATTAGAGTTGAAAGGAGTGTCTATAACTCTCAGAGTCAAGTGATCTGGCTAATATTTAAACTATCTATTAGGCATTACTGAATTGGGACAGACATCAATTTGTGGAAAGGTAGACATGAACTTTCCTTTGAAAGGAAATTTCCTTTGAAATTCTAATTTGATGTTTGATATAAATAAATACATTTTAGAAATCTTGCAAAGGCTTGTGTCTTAAATAGCCGGAATAATTTACAACAACCAATACAGGTGCCCCAATGACAAGTCATCATTTCTTTTCTCCAAAGAGAATTTCCTCTATGAATCTCATGGGGAAAAGGAATGCTATTCAATATTTCACAATGTATAGGAACGCTTTTGCATTATTCTTAGAAATTTTCTACATTTTTAGAGGGAAGATAAGGAATTATATTTTGTCTTAAAGATGATACAGCAATACCTACAGAATCCAAAAGTAATTTTTGTGTTTATTTCCTGTTAAATTGTTGCAAAATTATATTTTGCAAACTGTGATTTTTATACCTAAACATTTTTCTTGACTTACATAATAATTTATGATTTCAAAACTGTATAAAACACATGCATATTTATCATGATAAATATTTGTAGGAGTGAAACAGTTATAATTTCCTGTTGAACTTTAATTTAGCCCCAGATTATTTCAATTTTGTATCCAAAACACCCAGATAATTTAGGAGGTAAGTAATTGTATTCTTCTGCATGAATGAAATTATTAGGATTATCATAATGTATTAAGAATCAGACTTTATTGACCTATCCAGATACACAAGCTTAACATGCCAGATCAGATCATTTCTAATTTCCTGCATTAACATAATTGAGGAAAAGTAAAGAAATGTTTCAATAGCGCATTGTGGTAAATGAGAAATCTTTTCAAAACTGGCTGCCCAATTCCAAATTTGAATAATATTTGAAATCAAGGAAGACACAAACAAATGGAAACATATACCGTGTTCATGGATTGGAAGAATTAACATCATCAAAATGTCCATATTACCCAAAGCAATATACAGATTCAATGCAATACCTATCAAAGTACCAATGGCATATTTTACAGACATAGAACAAACACTTAAAAGTTTATATGGAACCATAAACGACCCCGAATAGCAGCTGCAATTTTGAGGAAGAAAAACAATGTAGGAGGGATCACAATACCTGATACCAAACTGTATTACAAGGCCACTGTAATCAAAACAGCCTGGTACTGGCATAAAAACAGGCACATAGACCAATGGAACAGAACAGAGAGCCCAGAAATAAACCCAAGTCA
>PVKM010021040.1:0-22890 GCA_004027735.1 Carollia perspicillata
AGTCTGCGAAATTGAACAGTTGCTTTGGCATTCCATGGGTTAAGCACTCTTCTACCTACCTAAACTTGGTGATTCTCCAATATATAAAAGCCCTTTAAACCTTTTATAGATCTAATTTATTCTGAAAACTAAAAATAAGAGAGGGAACAACAATGATGTAAAAACCCGGCAAAAAGTAAATCGTCCCAAATTCATGCCATTTCCTTAGGCTTAAAAATTTAATTGACTTTTATTGCTAAGAGTAATATTAATACTGGTAAAAAAAAACACTAGGGCAAGAAAACAGGTTTGGGCAACGATTATAATCTTAAATTAAGTTTTTTTTGTCAGTGTAGTGATAAAATAATGACTGTAATTCCAAAACAGTGTCCCTAAAATGATGAAGTCTAAGGAAACAAATTTTTGTAGGGTGAGACTTCAATGGAATTATTTGATAAGGATTAAATAAAGAGATACAGAAGTTGTTTGAGGGAATTTTACTGGATACCATAGCAAGATTTCCTTTGTACAAAGGCTAAGTTTTAAGTCTCATTCAGGCATGTTTTAATAGGATTCCACTTGGGAGTTTTCCAGTAGGTTTCTTGGACTTCTATTAGAAAGCAATCAACTGTAGTATTGCCCAATCTAGTGATATGCCCAGAAAAATTCAAGTATGATGTAAGAAAAAAACCCCTAAAAATGTTGAACTTTTACTCAAAATTGACACCATTTTGTCATGTTGTTCATCTGCACATAACTATACTTATTTAAAAATCTATTTTAATGTTCTGATTTCTCCCCCAAATACCATGACTACAACTTAATATAAAGGAAGCTACGAAGTTATGGGCTTTGCCATTCTAAGTAGTTAAGTCTTTAAGAAATGGTTTTAAGTTATGAAAGATAGCATGGTTATTATACTCAAATGTACCTGGTAGCTTTACCTAAAAACTAAAGATTGAATGCACAACATTAAAGCTATTTTCCCATTTTGTAGTACTGTTCCATACCATTATTTAGTTACCACACATATTCCTCGAGTTAGAGTTCCATTTGGGAGTAATCACTGCACATATTTTTACTTGGATAAATACGATTTAGTCCTTGCAACTCAAAGTATCCCCAAAACAGCATTGTCATTGCCTAGGAGAGTGAAGAAAAGCAGAATCTCAGGCCCCACTCCAGACCTGCTCAATTAGAACCCGTGTTTTAACAAGATCCCTAGGACATTCATATGTCTCGTACATTCAAGTTAGCAAAGTACCGCACTAGGTTCTCATAACCATATATCTTTATCATTCATAAAAAGTGATGAGCTGCATTTATACATTCCACAACTCAACATAAATTGAGCGCTTACTATATGTGCTAAGCAATGTATTAAGAGCTATTATCTGGTTTGCTGATCTTAAAGATGTTGCTAAAGTTTACAGCTTTCAACCACCATACTCGGCGTAAAGGCCACAAGTACGTTTTCAAAATAGGAGAAAATATTTGAAAAACATTCCTCCACCACAAAGCTCAACTGGGTTTTAAAAAATGTCTAATTCTAATGGAGTATGAATCTGATTTACCTGGGATTAAGTGCACATTTGGGAGGTGAGTTTATTTTCCTCCTTTTTTTTTAGGAGGGGGTAATTTGTAAAGTTCATCAAGTTACAAAAAGCAGAAAAAAATGTATTCACAATCCTATTAGCCAAAAGCAATTAGTAGTATTTACCATATTTTTCTACATATTTTGATATGGTTCCCATCATATTTTATATACAAACCGATTTTTTCCCCTAACATAGCATGACAATTCTCCTACTAAAAACTTCTTATATTTTGCAGCCATTGAAATAATTGCATTTTGTGGATGTACAAGGCAATCTTTCCCCTAATGTTGGACAAAAAAAATAATACTGTGATAAATATTTTTGGTACACTGTAGACAACTTCCATACATTAACAATACAGAATAGAAGTTGATTTGAGATCAGTAGTCTTTGTTATGTTTCCATCATGTATTCAAGGATCCTGAATTACTTTAGGAACCTAGAATTCTGAGACTTAAACATTACAAATGAGATTAAACTACAACTTAGTGACATTTGACAGCTTGGGACAGTAACACACTCAAACTGGTTTGTGAAAGAAATAGGGAATATACAGAGGAATCCCACAAAGAAAATAGAGCGAAGTACAGTTCAGCCCCGTGAGAGATTTCAGACATCTTTGTTAGGTAGTACAGTACCTTTCTTTACTGCTTGCTGGGTGATTGCTTTATTCACTGTCAAGATTGTCCTTCTCAGCTCACACTTGACATTCACTCCCAGGTTTATGGACCTTAAAATTCCAGGGCTCATCCTCATCTAACCTGTCTCAATTCTGACTTCCCAGGAGAGTTAATTCAGGTGTCTCCTGATGCTTGTCAGAGTTCCATTTCAGATTGTGTGGGTTTTCCAGGAAGCTAAAAGAGGGTAAACTGATCCTTTAGGAGGCACAGAAGGAATTAGCAACCACAGACAGATTAAGATTTTCCTGCTCAGCTAAACTTGAACTCCATGATGGCTGTCTGCTAATGAACTCAGTGCAAGAAGGATCCTTCAGACTATTAAACAAACAAATATACAAACAAACCCCCAAACCCAAACTTTAGCAATGGGTTCAACATAAAGGACATGCTTTTGAATATGCAGGAAAACTGTTCCTTTGGCAAAAGGAATGGATAGATTAGGCCAATGTTAAAAGGTAATAAATATGGTTGTGACATATTGAGGTAGGAACAGAAAAAATTTTGTTAGTAAAATTGTTATTGTCATCTTAGAATAAATTTGTTTTATGAATTAATTTCTAAGCTTTTATGTTTCCCCTTTGATTTCCTACCTTCTTTTTGTCTAACCTTGGATTGATGGAACAAATCATATTTAGGCCAGAAGAACTTAAGAGTTGGCAGATGGTCGGTGGGGTAAGAGCAACATCAGAAGCTGGGGAACATGTATGAAACTCTGACTGGAGATTCCTAGAGGTAAAAAGAGCTATGGTTGCAACCTGCACTTGGGATTTTCTATTACAAGCTCTCTCTGTGTGTGTATATAGAAGAAAATTATATATATAATATAGTAATCACATTTATTCCATATATACTATATAGTATATAATTTTTTTAACAAAGTATCTCTCTTTAAGAACACACAACCCACCCAAGTGGGTTTTGCACGGGCAGAAGCTAAAAGCATTCCAATGATTATGGACGGTATACCAAAGAGTCGCTATGAAACTGTTTCATCTTTGAAGAAATGTTATGGCTGAACAATAATTTAGTGCCCCTTACCAGTTCAGAGATTAATGGGGCTTGGACAACAATTTAAAGCTTTAGGTTTCAATCGCACCTAAGTCTACTTCTTCAAAGAGCACCATACCCCTCTAACAAGCAGTAAGAAAACTTGAACTCTTTACTTGTAGTCAACAGTTACTTAGATGCCTATCAGACTCTTTGAAGTTCTCCCACCACAGTGCACAATCTTCCTGTGAGGAATGTGTCAGGTTGGATGACAAGGCACGGAGCAATTATTAACCTTGAATCTGTAGGATCTACGGGCAGCACAATGCTTGGACTTAGCAAGTCTGGTATTCCTGGAATAAATTAAGCTCAGTTGGGAAAACATGAAGTTTTGAACTGTTTTCCATTCATCTGAGCTAAACAAAATCCTAGGTCAGGTATTAGTGACAGCTCAAATACATCAAAATTCAAACTCTCAAACAATTTATTGTTCGCCCAGTGGAGGAATGTTTCTTTTGTTTAAACCTAAACAAGATTCCTGTCTATTTAAGATTCCTGACCTGATATTCTTTTCCATTTTATATTCTTGAGGTTTATTTTTTAAGGCAATTGGATACTTTAATTCACTTACCTAACCAACGCTAATCTTACACTTTAAACACTGGAAAAAATAATAAATTTGGACTCTATTTTTAAAGACAGTCTAAGCAAAAAAAATGGATACTTATAATTTTTCTCATATGAGGCACTTAATCTTTAGGCATTTTTAGAATCCAAAAAACTATTCTATTGCATTTGAGTTATTATATGAAATTACTTTGAAGTTGAAAAATATTCTAAAGAAAACTAAATACTATAGTTATGTACCTAACTCTTACCATGTATAATTTGCATTGGTATTTTTCAGCTTCTGACACTAGTAAAACATTCATTTTTAAACAAAAGAACTGAATTGTTCTTTAAAATTCTCATTATATGAAAAATATGACATTTATAGTTTAAAAACACACCAACATCTATGGTGCTGATAAATAAAGCATAAAACAGTGTATTTGGGTGACTGTGTTTTATCTTCATATATTTTCTTTACAGATATGATGTTTAAAAAAACACAAGACAATTGCTAATTGATAAAATATTTTTATTAACATTCTACATTTTTATACATACTTTAATACATTTTAAAATATTTTTAAAACTACTACAAATTGCCCTGGCTGGTGTGGTTCAGTGGATTTAGTGTAAGCCTGTAAACCAAAGGGTCGCTGGTTTGATTCCCAGTCAGGGCACATGCCTGGGCTGCAGGCCAGGTCCCTGGTGTGGGGTGTATGACAGGCAACCACACACTGATGTTTCTCTCCCTCTCTTTCTCCCTCCCTTCCCCTCTCTCTAAAAATAAATAAATAAAATATTTTAAAAAATACTACAACCTGGTAGTAGTTGACAGTAATTGCTTACTTGAAAATACTAACTTCATACATATCAAAATGCACCACCCTCAACCACATAACTAGATTACAAAATACTTGCTAGAGTATGTAAAAAAATAAAGTAAGTTTATCACACTTTACAGCCTTATAGAATTGCTAGCTAGCACAAAGATAACCAATTCCTTTTACAATAAAAATTTGCTTTGATAGCTTGAAGGTTAGTACTATGAAGGACATTTTTCAAAAGACTAAAGAGATGCTTCAAGTAAAAAAGTTAGAAATGTATAAAATACAAAAACTATCAGAAAGGTTTTTTTCTAAAAGAGCATATTATAAAATAAGACAATCATTCTTTAAAAAAAGGCTTTTTATATATTTTTTTTCCTGGCCAAGCAAGTATTTTTAAATATCTTCTAAACACTTCCTCAAAATTTCCAGGACAGTAGCTTTCAAATGTTCCTTGAATCCCAGTGTCGTTCAGATGAAGTGAATCTTACGAGAATGCGTCACCAACCACCAGCTCCTGGGAGCATGGGCCAGGGATTCCTCTTCCTTTTAGCCTGAAGTACTGAGATGTAGGGACCCCTCAATAAACGTTCACTGAACTCCACTGTTAAAAGTAATAGTTAAACTACCAATACAGCATAATAATAAATAAATTGTCCTTGATCCTTGAGGATTGTGGGAACCAAAACACTCAGTTGATACGAGTATTCATACACACACGAAAATGTTCTGGTTTATTTTAAATGTCCTAGTTCTTTATCAGTGTTTTAGGGAAAAGCAATTAAAAGAGAAAAATTTCCTGAGTAGTTCATGTAAGAATACTTCGTTGAAACTGAAAAGTAGACTGAAAATTTTAAGAGGAAAACTAAATATTCACTATACTCAATCTTATTGGATAAATATCAACTTAGTTATTTATCAATAGTACCATGTGATTGTTTGAACAAGACCACATTCAAGACTGCTTTTAAAATTAAGTCATTAAAGAGAAAATGTTTTCAACCTGTAATTAAATTTAAATCATTAATTTGGGTTATGCCTTTTAATATCAAGAGCCAAAAGTTGATATTTAAGAAAAAGGCTTTGCAAAAGGTATGTAACAAAATCATTTTTCCATAAAAACAAAGACCTCAAGCATATCCACCAATACCTCTAGTTGAGGTTAGAAACTAATTCAATACTTTAAGAATCATAAAATTTCAAACTTTGCACTAACTCAGGTTGGCCCTTTTCCTCCAACGGAGTCAGGTTTTGGTGTACCTGAAATGAAAGGACTCTGGCTTCAAAAACATATAATCCAGTGAAATGACGTAATATATATAGTCACTGAATCTAACTAATTCTGGGAGAAAAACTTAGTTGACTCCTTCCTCAAGAACAAGACACGAAATTATAAAATTTTAGAAGTCCTATTCATTTGTCAGCCTTCTAAAAATAAGCACTCATCTCTTAAGTAAAAAGAGCTAAATATAACCCTTCTAAAAGTGACACTGTTCACCTATACTCTAATTTCATCTACACTCTAACTTTTGAAAGCTCTTTAACTTTCAAAATCTTTGGAAATTTAATTGAAAATGTACCAACCAACCAACCAGCCAACACTAATAATGTAAGCCAAGAATAAACACATAAGAAAATTTAGCACAATTATTTAGAAAGCTTGCCACTGGAGTATGAGGGTAAAGGAAGAACTTCGCTCCAACAGGAAAACAATCACTGCGAAAGGAAGCACACTCCTGAATTCAAAGGGCGTACCAGAGACGTGCTACAGGCGGCTGCTCTGGACGTGAGAATTTGACTCCAGCATTATTTATGTATTTATGTACACTTTATAGTGTAATAGAGTTCAATTAACTTGCTGGCATATAAAAAGTAAATAGCTATTTTTAAATTGGCATTACATTAAAAAACTGTTAAGCAAAATAATGGAAAATGTCAAGATCTGAAAAAACTACACCTCTAGACAGACTCTAGACCATCAGTTCTCAACCTCTTTTCCAACATGATAATTCCATGGTATATTCCAATGAGTAAACCCTTATTTGGACCAGAACTTTTCAAAAATTGAAAAAGAAATATTACAGAAACTCAAAAGTGACCCAAACCTTCAGTGGTACATCAATGTTAGTTCCTCACCACAGGCCGTGGCAGATGGCGCTGGTGCAGTTCTCCTATTGCCAGCATGCCAGCCGCAGTGCCCCAATCTGCTCTCTCACACAAGAGTAATGACCAGATGCAAGGGAAGCAAAAGAATGCTAATCTTTTTCAAAACATATTTTATTGATTATGCTGTTACAATTGTCCCAATTTTCCTCCTATGCTCCAGCCACCTGGTACACCATTCTTTCTAGAAAGCCCCCCCCACCCCGCCTTAATTCATGTTCATGGGTTGTGCATGTAAGTTCTTTGGCTACTCCATTTCCTATACTGTTCTTAACATCCCCCTATTCTGGACCTACCAATTTGTACTTCTTAATCCCTGAACTTTTCCCCCCATTCTCCTTCTTCCCTCTCCAAACTGATAACCCTCCAAATGATCTCCATATTTATTATCCTGTTTCAGTTCTGCTTGTCTGCTCCGTTTCTACACTTGATCTTAGTCAAAAGGCTGAGAAGCGATGCTCAGTTTCTTTTACACATTTAACTGTTGACAGTTTTGAATTGATTGCCATTTTAATGTTCAATTTTGATCTGCTTTTTCTTAAATAAGTCCCTTTAATATTTCATATAATAATGGCTTGGTGATAATGAACTCCTTTAGCATTAGTTTGTCTGGAAAGTACTTTATCTGCCCTTTGATTCTAGATGATAGCTTTGCTGGGTAGAGTAATGTAGGTTGTAGGTCATTGCTTTTCATCACTTTGAATACTTCTCACCAGTCCCTTCTAGCCTGCAGTTTCTTTTGAGAAATCAGCTGACAGTCTAATGGGAACGTCTTTTTAGGTAACTATCTGTTTTTCTTTTGCTGCTTTTCAGATTCTCTCTTTATCTTTAACCTCTGGCAATCTAATCTGATGTGTCTTGGTGTGGTCCTCTTTGTGTCCATCTTGTTTGGGACTCTCTGTGCTTACTGGATTTGTATGTCTATTTCCTTCACCAAATTAGAGAAGTTTTCTTTCATTATATTTTCAAATAAGTTTTTGATTTCTTGCTCTTTCTCTTCTCCTTCCACACCCCTACCACCCCTATGATTAGAACGTTGGTACATTTGATGTTGTCCCAGAGGCTCCTTAGCCTATCCTCGTTTTTTTTTGTATTCTTTCTTCTTGCTGTTCTGATTGAATGTTTTTTTCTTTCTTTATGTTTCAAATCACTGAGTTGATTCTTGGCTTCATCCTCTCCACTGTAGATTGCCTGTGAATTTTTCTTTATTTCACTAAAATGTAACCTTAATTTCTGCTTGGGTCTTTTTTATGCTATTGAAGTACCCAGTGAGTTCCTTGAGCATCCTAATAACCAGTGTTTTGAACTCTGCATCTAATGGATTGCTTATCTCCATTTTATTTAGTTGTTTCTCTGGAGTTTTGTTCTCTTTTTTCACTTGGACCATATTTCCTTGCCTCGTCATTTTGACATCCTCCCTGTGTTTGTTTCTATGTATCAAGTAGAGTGGCTATGACTCCCTGTCTTCGTAGCATGACCTGTTGTTGAAAAGAGCACCTGTAAGTTGGATGGGGCAGAGCCTTAGGTAAATTACCAGGGCAGGGCAACCTGTGTGAACCAGGTTGATGGAATCTCAGATAGAGTGTGGCACTCTGTGGCTCTGTGTGGGGAAGGGCTCAGAAAGGGGACAATGCCACTGCCTGGCCTCTGGAGTTTTGTCCAGGAAGAAGCTATCCCCTGGTACTTGCCCTGATGCCAGACTTTAGTTTCTCTCCATATGCCACTGGTGCCCTTCAAACTATTGTCCCAGTGCTGGAGCCCAGAGGGAATGAGTGTGTGGACCCTAAGTCCTAAGTCCATTATGGTCCCTTTTAGAGGAGATGCCTGAAAATCCTGCAGTTTCTTCTGCCACCCCAAACCCCACTGGTTTTTATAGCTAGAAGTTATGGGGATTTATCTTCCTGTCACTGGAACCCTAGGCTGGGTGGTCTGGTGTGGGGCTGGGATCCCTCACTCCTAAAGTGTCCCTCCAGAATTTTATCTACCACATGTGGGTATGGGACCACCCATTTTGTGTCTCCATCCCTCCTACCTGTCTAGATGAATGTGATTTTTTTAATTCCTTAGTTGTTGGACTTCCACACAGCTCCATTTTCTGATGATTCCGGATGATAGTTGTTTTGTAGCCTGGCTGTGATTTTTGCTGTGGTTGTGTGAGGAGGCGGTCCGTGTTTACCTACGCCTCCATCTTGACCTGAAGTCTCTAGAATGGTAATCTTGAGTTTTTTCTAATTTGTTTTAAAAAGCAATTTAATCACAAGAAAAATATGAATACTTTGTATGAGTAACAATTAACTTCACAAAAGATTGGAGAGTATTAGTATGTTCAGATACCAGTTAATAGTCACTGTTCTACAATGTTATCAAGGCTTTAGAAAATAAAAACACATTCCTGAGTGGAGGAATTTAAAACTTACAGTTCAGAAATTTATAAAATTGACCATTAGGAAACCAGAGGTCTCAGACATTCCAATTTTCAGCCCGAGGCCTTTGTTGATCCCTCCCTTGTATATAAAATATGTACTAACCATGACTTTTTGAGATTATAAATAATCAGACAAAGGGGGGCATGCAGGATCAATTTCTAAAAGTTGAGACGAAAAGTTAGAAGACTGGCTTACTAGGGCAAAGTCTTAAGTATCAGGGTATCCCAGAAGTCAGTGTGAAAAGAAAGCAAACTTCTGAAAATGCCCAGGAGGACGAACTGCCGCACCGTAATGGTCAGGTCAGGGCACTGTCATCTCCATCCTTTTCCCAGGGTTTTCAGTTCAGAGGCTTGAAGTTTTATCCTAGGAGGACGTCTGATTATATGAGGTATATCGAAGAGAAACAGGTTTTATTTTACTGTTATACAGGACAGGAGCTGGAAAATATATATATTTTTTGTAATGGACCAGACTGGAAGTATGTTTAGGTTTTGAGGTTACATCACCTGGTCTCTGTTCCTTCTCTACTCCTTCCGACCAAACCATGTAAAAATGTAAAAATCATTTTTAGCACACTCGCTGTATAAAATCAGGCTGCTTGTGAAACTAGATTGTAGTTTGCAGAACTGTGATACAGAAAATAAACAATTTCCAAGAAGCAACACTCCCCCAAACTACTAAGAATTAGAGGTGCAAAAGACTGCAAGTATAAGTGATTTACTTTAACTTCCCCAGTGAAGAGCTGAAGCCTCCAAGGGGCCCGAGTGACTTGCTTACAGCAGAGGCCAAATGATCACTTTTCTCTCCTTTGCCTTCCATTTAAAAACATTTACCCTCAAATTTGAGGTTTCCCTTTAAAATAAAGTATTCTGAAGCTTTACTCTATTCACAGCTTAAAATATTTGCTTTACCAGATATTGTTTTCACATTCTTTTATCATGTTCAAGAAATTCACACTAAAATAAGAACCAGAAAAAACTTATAATACTTTAAAATTAAGATTGGGCCAGCATAGGGCTTAAGGAAGCTTAGAATTCTATCCACCAAACTCAGTAAACTATAATATTGTCTAGCCAGGCTGCACAGGCTGGCTTTTGAATAGAAGCCTGAGTGGTGATATGTCATTAACATTCAAGATAAGAAAACATTGTTCCTCTCTCATTAAGTCCTCTTAGAACCCTAGGCTACCAAGCAAACACCTTATAAGAAGAGTCCACTATTATGCATCTATAATTTTTCCTATTGCAGTCATATGGAATTAGGAATAACATTTTAATGCCACGTCTCAGGGTTAATTATATAAAAACAATGGACATTTTATTCTCCCTGCAAATGGTAAAACTAAAGCTTATTCTTTGTACCCGAGTCTCTGGTTGTTTCCCACAGCATTTCTGATTAAAATCCTACTTTTATCATCAATGAAAAGATTCTTTAAATGAAAACAAACATAGACATCAAAATCAACTTTCCCTATATTCAGAACCTGAACTTTAAAACTACTTCATAAAACAATTTTACCACCCTATACCAGAAAAAAATCTTGCGTCAATTCTGAATATTAGGTTTAAAATCTCAGGATGTTTTGAAATATAGTTACACAACATATGAATTCATAAACTATTATCACTGATATAACATGTATTATCCAGCTCATTTAAGAAATGGCACCATATACCAGCTCCTGAAAGATTATAAGTCCATCAAATACAAATTTTTTGAAAATTTTAATTTTACTTGTAAGTTAATGTACTTTCTCCACACTATGGCCTCGTTTTTTCAGCCAAGAGAAGTCTGACTCTTTTAAGACTGAAAAATAAGCATGCCTTCCTCATTCATCAAAAAAGATTACAGGAAAAGAAATCATTACCACTTCTTAATGATCCATAAGTGGCTCTTAAATCTTCCTTTTATTCTACTCTATTTAAAAACTCTTCTTCTTGGAGTTTCTGTTTAAAGTCCTCTCTGACTCTTTCTAGCAACTCCGGTTTAAAAATAACATCCAGCGCAGTCATCGCAAGAGCTTTGGCTGTGCGCAGCGTGTAGAACTGAGCTTCTGGAGACCCTAAAAGGGACAGCAAATAAATTAAAATATGTCCATATTTATTATAAATTAATTATTAGTTTTAAAGTTAGCTCTCAGTATTTAAATTGCCTCTCCACTGCCCACAACACAGTGCTTTCCGAGGAGACGTTAGGTAACGTAAGAATATCAGGCTAAAGTAAACAGCCAGAAAAGCATCGACTTCTACAGAAAGAGAGCACGTGCCAAAACATTCACTTCCCGTAACACTTACCTGCGGCTTCAGTGTATTGTTCTGTATGATTCAAGGCATCAGATCCAATGTAAAAATATGGATGAATCCCAGGAACCACAAAACTAACATTTCCAAAGTCAGTAGATCCTTGGGAAGGTAAGACAATCCATGAATTTCTAATTGGTGGTCGGGTGGACACTAGATCTTATCTTTTTCAATCTCTTTCTCTTCAGCACCTGCCATGATGTATGGCTCCTTCCCTTCTAGAAATTCTGTACTGCTTCTGTCCTGACTGCAGGGCTGACGGTGACTGCTCTCTGTCTCCTCTAGATCCCTTCTTTTGCTTGTCTCCTATGTTTTAGTGGTTGATACCCAGGGTTTCTTTGGCAACCTCACCAACTGTTTTCAATTACCTTTCATATACTGACAACTCCTAAGTCTTCAACCTAAACATCTTTTGAGAGTTCCAGATTCAACAGGCTACTGGACAGCTGGCTCCCCTTAGAAATCCCGTAAGCATCTCAAATTTAACATTCTAATCATTTATACCAGCCCTGCACACCCCAACCTGCTCATTCTCTTGAACTCCTCCTCTTAATAAATGACGGCAGCACCCCATTTTATCATCAAGTCTTTCTCAGTCTACTTCATCAACATCTATTATTATAGTTTAGGAGCTAAATCTCTAAGATGCAGATGTATTAGTAATGTTACTAAGAGAAACATCTAAAATAACCCCTAATACACTTATGATTATTTAAATTTTAATAGTTGCTTGTTACTTCTCAGAAATGGAAAATGACCCCATATAATGAAGTACTCAATAGACTGCATATTGATGAGCAAGAATGAATTCAAATTCTATTTTCCCTTTTAGTAGCTTGTTAAAGCTGTTTTTGTAATGGGTGATCATTTATTACGTTATATAATATCCAAGCACTGGGTCATACACCGGAAACTAAGACAATATTGCACGTCAGCTGTAACTGAAAAATGAAACATTAGAAGAACTGAGCACATTTGAACACAAAAGTATTTAGAATACAAAGCAAAAAATATGTTAGCCATTTCTAAAAACAAATCTGCTCATTTGATATTCTACATCCACTAAAGAGTTTATTAGTTTCCTCCCCCTAGCCATTAGACTCGTGAAAAATATTGTTAAAAACATCATCAATACCTCCCTACCTTCAAAGCTGTTAAATAAAACCATTCAATAAAAGATATTTCCCTCCCTCACACAGCACAGTAAAGAACTTAATTACCTGAAGAGCTATTCAAAACTGCATCATCTTCTGAAATGAATTCTATTCCCAGCTTTTCCCCATTTTCAACATAAGCTTTCCTTAGGCTTTTATTGGGAAGGACATTGTAATAATCATGTGCGCCACCTTTAATTTCTACCTAATAAAAAAATTAGAAACATATTTTGAAATAAAAAACTCAAATTCACTATCTAAATTTCAAACCAGCAATCTTTTTTTTTAATAGAAAGGGGTTAAGAGGGTCCACTTTTCCTCCAAACATAAACTCTCTCAAATCTCTTATCTTATAAAAATACGCATTTTCTGTCACAAGAGTTCCCAGGACTCTATCTCCTTTGTTATGTATGCACCAAACCACATGAAGTCCCCTAGTTCTGCTAGCCAGTGGGTCTCAACTTCAGTCACCTAAGTAGGGTGAGGGGTAGTCAGGAATCTCCGATCGAACCAGCACTCCCAAGTAACTCTGATGCAGGTGATCCAAAAACCACACTCTGACAAACATTGCTTTAGGCTGTAGCCTCTGCAAGAAAGACATTAAACTTTACTAATATTCAACACACAAACTGATACTGACACCACTGCCTGGTCTGAAAGGAGTAAAAGCACTCTGAGAGAAAGAAAATCCACAATTTATAAATTTAGTCTTGATTAAATCAAAATGGACACTATTCCCTCAAACTAAAGATAATACCTAGCGTATTAGCAAAAGCCACTTATAAAATGGCAGAGATGACATTTCTTCTAACATCTACAAGGTTTGTCTGGAAAAAGTCCAGTCATTGTCAATGAGAACGGTTTGTGTGACATCGATGTAACCTGATGGCCAAGGAGAGTGGACTGGAATGTGCATGTGTGAACCGCGACGACTTCACTGTACTAGTCAGTCGGGGGGTAGAAGTGAACATGGCTGTAGCATTCAAAATGCCTGAGCAAGTAGAGCAATGAATCTGCATCGAATTTTGCATTAAGCTTAACATTCCTCTGCAGAAATTATGTGGATAATTCAGAAGGCCACAGTTATGGGCAACTGGCGATTGGCAGCTTCATTACAACAACATGCCAGCTCATGCATCATGTCTAGTGCAGACATCAAATCACCCAGGTGATCCAGTTCCCCTATAGCAGCCCAGATTTGGCACCCTGGGATGTCTGGCTTTTCCCAGAACTAAAATCACCTTTGAAAGGGAAGAGATTTCAGACCATCAATGAGATTCAGGAAAATATAATGGGGCAGCTGATGGTGACTGGGAGAACTGTGTGAGGCCTCAAGGTGCCTACTTCGAAGGGGACTTAGGTGTCATTGTCCTGTGTACAATGTTTCTTGTATCTTCTTCTGTTGGGAACCCCTCTGCCTGGTTTCAGGAGTTGTAACTGCCCCCCTGTGGCTAAGGCTGAGTGAGCAACCTCCAGACTGTGAGCCACCAAGGAAACAAAGTTTATCTCCCTGGCAGGAGCGCTGCTTCTGCTCCTTTTATTTCATCCATCTCTGGCCCCCAATGCTTGGTCGGTTAGTCAATGACGGGTAGGACCCCTCAGAGGTGGGGCAACCTAAGCCAGACACAATTATTTGGGGAGGCCCTCAAGGAAGGACTCAGGGGGCTGCAGCGAAGAGGGGGTGATGGACCCTGGCTCCCTGGCTATTCTGACAAAGCCTGAGTCTTATTCTGTTTGCAAAATGTCTCCTAATCTCTTGGCTGCCTTACTTCCCCTGCCTGATTTAAGCCTGAGACAATGCTGGTGGTGGGTATCACCGTGTGCTGGAAAGGGCAGGTTCCCTAGGGCAATCAGGCCTAAGAAAGAATATGTAAAATCCCTTGAAGCCTGCTTTGCTAAGAATGCTCTCAATTAAATAAGGGTCTAAGCAAGAAGTGAGTTTGTTCCTCAAAGTTTTATAGCTCTTTAGCTAACTGACCCTGACTCAAGAGAGGCCCTCAGAGTTCTTTGTTATCTATTGTTTGACCCTTCCTGCCTGACAATGATTAATGAGCTTTACCTGTATTTCTGTGCAAAACTAACCCAATAAAAGCCCAATTGAGGAAAAGGCTCTTGGCCCTTCTTCTTTGAGAGATTGACCACCTTTCCTCCCCAAGCAGATCATATCTTGGTAGCATTATTTTCATCCGTGGTGGTAGTGGTGGGGGGGCTCTGTGGGTGGAGCCCCCCACATTCTTCAATACATTTTTTTAATTAAAGATTTTCTTTATTATTTTTAGAGAGGGGGAAGGGAGGAAGACAGAGAGGGAGAGAAACATCAATATGTGGTTGCCTCTCACATGCCCCCTACCAGGGACCTGGCCTACAACCCAGGCATGTGCCCTGACTGGGAATCAAACCAGTGACCTTTTGGTTCACAGGCTGGTGCTCAGTCCACTGAGCCACACCAGCCGGGGCAGATGTTTTTTGGCTGGATACCTTCTGAACAGACCTTGTAAGTTAGAAACTATGATAACCTAATCAGATATTACAAGTCAGCCAAAATGTAAAAAGCTACTCAAAGACTATTTAAAATATAAATTTAAATCCAGCAACAATGAATCTTATTTTAAGGGAATATTATATTTTGAGATACCACCTAACGATAATAGTTCATGTATTTATTTCATACATAAATTTTAGATATTCATAATTATAAATAAACAAGGGGTAAATGCTTAATCTTTTACTCTTTGGACACTTAACATATCCTGTCTGAGAGTCACCGGTCCTGTCTGAGACACTGCGGCTTCTCTGAATACACTGTGTATCTCCAGTCTAATGAGGGCGGAGAAAAACAAGGTATTATGTTATGTATGAGGGTTAGACCCTGACTCTTCGGGAACATTACCTCATTTAATTCTCAGAAGAACCCTAAAACAGATTATATTATCTCCATTTTCCACTGAGGAAATGGAGGCCAAGAGATATTAAATAACGTTCCCAAAAGTTACAGAATCAGTGAGGCTGGGAGGCACGCATCCAGATCTTGTCTCTCCAATTAGACTGCTGGCTCCCAGCAGGGCACACTTGACATCATTTTGTAACTTTTCATACTGTGTGCCACATATAATTGGTACACAAGCGTTCCTGACTTCGTGGTGCAAATGAACACCACCTCCTGACTAACTACTGCGTCTGTTTCAACTCTCATCCCAGCAAGCCCTAAGTATTTATAACTCTACTATACATATCTAGAACTTCGCCAAAAATAGCTTTTGCTGACTTTGCCACAAAATGTCCTTTATAGAAACTATGTAGAGCAATTCTAAAAGCATAACTACCAATAAGGAAGGGTATAACTTGCAAAAAGGCAGGAATTCTACTCAGCAGTATCAGTTATTCCAATTACTGTGTGGTAAGATGACCACAGGCTGCCCTGTGCACACACTGAGTAAAGTAAGTAAAGACTTTCACATCGATATTCAGATGACTGATGCTACATATTCAAGACATCACCGGGTGAAAAAGAAGCAACTAAAGTGCTAACCTAACTTAATACAAACAATCCCAGCCCACACATATACCTCTAATTATAATATAGAAGAACTCTGAAAAGCTCTTACTGTGCAGCCAGTGGCCAAAGCTGCAGCTCTGAAGCAATCTTCCGCCTTTTTGGTCAAAACTGGAAGTTCTTTCATTGAGGGTGCACGGAAGTAATAGATTAATTCAGAATAACAGGGAATGATATTGGGTTTTACACCACCATTTTTTATTATACCTATAAAAAGAACCAAATTACTGGAATTGAGCTTGGAGCTTAGAGACCATTGCTTTAAGCTTAAATACACCCATAACATTTTTTAGCCAATATGTGCATAAAAAATAATTTAAACTTATTTGCTTCACACATATACCAATCAAAGATTTCACTGTACAACAAAAGTTTCTACATACCATAGGGTGATACTTTCCAGCAAATAGGAAAATAAATAATTGTCTATATTACTTTATTCTATGGAATTTATAAGAAATTATGATTCTTGACTACAAAAAAGTGTTAGAATTTTATAACTATATTAAGCCTTCTGGAAAATACTTTCATTTCAGTAGCTTATATGACAATTGTACATTTTAATAAACTTTTGACATGGGAAAAAACCCCGATGGTGTAAAGTTCTATAATTACTCTTGTACTTCAAGAATCCCATGAGTATTTTAAAAGGCATTTGGCTCGGGGAAAATAATTTTCATGCCAAGAAGAAAACAATGTGTCAAAGATCACTAAGTACTATTAACTGTTAAAACAAACGCATGTATTTGGACCTACACAGAGAAGGCAGATTTATCCATTCAAAATTATAACTAAAACAGATACACAAAATCTAATTTTATATGAACTGTTTTAAAAAGTATTTTTTTACATATTCTTGCTTATTTCTTTTAAAGAAATGTAGGAGACTGGTAAAAGTGTGGTTATAAACTAATTTACGCCTATAGCAAAATCAGGTAAAAATAGGTATTAAAGTATTGATATATAATAATTTCCCACTTCATAAGAAAATAAACTAAAACTAAATTTCTATGTACCTTCAAGACAGTACTTTATTACTGTATTTATATTAAGGTGATACACATAATTTTAAAAAGATGCTACTTAGGATTAACAGTATGTAAGTAATAAAACCAGTAACTGTAACTTTTTTAAATTGAGGAAATGACAAAATTTTGTTATCATTCAGAGACAGGATAACTGGAAAATCAAGTTCCAACTTTGAAACGACCACAGAAAGAACATACGTCTTTACAAAAAAACTACTGACTTCTAATACTCAAAATGACCATTCCATTTGTTTCTTTAAAAAAGATTCTTTATTTATTTTTAGAGAGAGAGGAAGGGAGAGAAAAAGAGAGGGAGGGAAACACTGATGTGTGAGAGAAACACTGATTGGTTGCCTCTTACACACCCCCAACCAGGGACCTGGCCTGCAGCCCAGGCACCTGCCCTGACTGGGAATCAAATTGGTGACCTTTCAATTTGCAGGACAATGACCAATCCACTGAACCACCCCAATCAGGGCTCCATTTCTGTTTAATAATAATCTCACTTGTCTTCTTACCCACAGATAGACAAACTTCCTAGTATCCTGTTATGCAATTTCTGACAATGTTTACATATTCTGGAATATTTGTATGAAGTACATAAAATGTTTTCAGTTTTAAAAAATCAAATATTAAGTAATTACATTGTATTAAAGTGTATGGAACACCACCTATTAAACAAAATATTTGACATTCATACCATGAGCTCTCCAGGTTGGTTTCATTTGCTGTCTCAACACAGACAGATTGTTGTATGCAAGAACAGCAGCATCGACTGCATTTACTCCCTCCCAGGGGTAAGCAGCAGCGTGAGATGCTTTTCCATGGTATTTTACAGTCATACTAGGAAATAAAACAGCATCTGGAATTACTTTTTTCAAAATCACTAAAGTAAGAAAATCCAAGTAGTAAGAATTACCCAGCTAGTATTCAAATTAATTCATACTGCTAGAAATTTTAGTCGCAAATCATTTGTAGCAATAACAGCAACGCACATAGCTTAGTTGTAGCATTTTATCACATAATACAGTGACTGGCACAAAGAAGGCATTCCAAAAAAAGAGAGGAAAAGAGAAACTGTGATCAATCAACTGCCTATACAAATTAAATTTGTACACAACTCAATTCAAACAAATATACAATATTGTATTAGGTGCTGGAATTACAAAAAAGAAGACTCCTATCTCCTTCTTACTTCATTGTGATGGTTCTATACCAAAGTTCTGCAAAAACTCAGACAGTTATGTCTCAAGGGTGGGGGATGGTCAAGAAAAGAGAAAGTTGACATTTGAAATGGATTAGGACAAACTCTGGAAATCAGATTATACTAACATGATAAGATACTGCAGTATTAAGTCAGTTGTTCCTGACCAACATTTTATGAATGTTCCAAAATATCTGTATCACCGATACCTTCAAATAGTTCTCATACCAGTTTAACTACTCAGATACAATTTTAAAAAAGGTTTAGTGGGAGGATTGCATATTAGTTATTTACAAAGATGACTTGCTTAGAAAATATTTTAAAGCCCAACTGATTAGTAGTACCCACATTTAAATGCTAAAAAGCCACTCCTGACTCTATTTTTTTTTTAATGGGCTAGATTCAGGAGTCTGTACAATGTTCATATGCTTATGGTATTTCCTGACTGGTTCCAAACATTCTGTCAGGAAAACAAAAACACACCAGAGCAGCCAAATATATTTTCAAGATTTTACAACATTTGTTAATTCCATCTTGTCACCATCACCATCACCAGTTCCAGTTGAAACTGGAATTTTAACAGAACAATGATAAATTTATAGAATGCAAAAGGATGTCCTTTATGAAAATGACTCTTAGCATATTTCTTCTATGGTTCAGAATTAAAGCACAATAAACTACAAGAAAATAAATGTTAATGTTTTGTATCAGTGCTAGTATTTTTAGCTATAAAAGCGTATATTCAAACAAAATGATATGGAATGATTTTCAAGACAGATTGCTTAATTTTAAAAAGCAATAACCAGACTAACAACTTGTTTAGCAGAATACTTCAGGGTGTAAACCCTCCTCTAAAATTTCATTTACAGGTGTACCTACTAATGTCCACAAATACACCCAGAAGTCCTGGAAGGATACCTACCTCTAGAAAAGGGGCCAGATGTGGGAAAGGTGGTCAACAGGGACATCTTATTTATTGTTCAAGATTTTTAGGATGAACAGATAAGTAATTTTTTGAATTTTAATTTTTGTTTTTGCTCTCTTTTCCATCTGAAAAGATGGCCAATAAAAAAAATCTAAGAAGCCACACACTAAGAAAAGGCCTGAAGCCAAGTGGACTGAGTTCAGGATCAAGGCCAAGAAGCCTAACTCTAAGTCCTAGAAAGCTAATGGGCTGGGAAGCCTGCCTGCTCCTGCAGGCCCCTTCTAGCCAGAGGCACTGGCACGGATTTCAGATTACTAAGGTTCTCCAGAGGTGTACTAGTGTACTCTACTCCTGAAACCAGAGTTGAAAGATTCTGCCTGCTGTTACAGCACCAATTCCCAGTGACAACAACAAAGATATCAGAACAGGTATAACAGGCACCCTCTGAAAACAAGCCCTACTGGTTGAAAGCTCTGGTCCACAAAATTCAAACCACTTCAATGATGCATGCTCCTAGATACCCCAAAAAGTGAGCTTTTCTACATAGCAAACAATCAAAAACAGGATTTAGCATCAGACACATCAGAAAAGCATAGATTGTCAAATTCCACTAAGATCCATGGCTAGTCAGCTTCTGTATTATTGCTCAGGAATTTATCTTCTTTGCAAAAAATCCAAATTAAAGTAAGTAAACTAGAGAAGTGTGTTTTCTTCCCACGTCTAATAAAGCTGTCTCTTACAAATCATATCAAAGACTACTTTCCAGAAACCAGATTACTCTCAGTTCAAAATAGAACATAAGTGTCAACATATCATTTGCTATTCTTATACTTTTTAGGCACTATTTTAATAACCCAATTGTGAATATCATATGAAATCTCATTTGGAAGAGGTTTACCAGATGATTCAATGAAAATGGAGACATAGTATCATTATCTTTCAATTCACTTCATTTATCTATTTACTTATTTATTTATTTAAATTCTCACTTAGAGGACATTTTTCTTTTTACTTGATTTTAGAGAGGAAGGGAGACGGAAAGAAACATCTACGTGAGAGAGAAACAGTGATTGGTTGCCTCTGGTATGTGTTTGGAGCAGGGATCAAACCCACAACCTAGGTATGTGCCCTGACTGGGGATGGAACCTGCGACCTTTCGGTGTATGGGACGACGCCCCGAACAACTGAGTCACCTGGCCAGGGCTCAATTTACTTTTTAAATCTATAAATATGGAGTTTTAGTCTCCGGTTAGGACATAAAAGTATTTTAGAGACACAGAGGAAAGACGGTGTGAAGAGACAGAGAGGAGGCCGTGTGAAGACAGAGACAGAGATTAAAATTATGCTGACACGGCCAAGTTATGTCTGGGGCTATCGGAAGCCGGAAGAGGCAGGAAGGACCCTCCCCTACAAGTCCCAGGTGGACCTTGGCCCTGTCACCTGATTTCAGACTTCATGTCTCCAAACTATGAGCCAATAAATTCCTGTTCTTCTAAAAGAAAAAAAAAGACATCTAAGTATTCTAATAGTCTGTTTTCCACTAAGAAGTGTATTTCAACTTGATTACTTACTCATGTTCAGCCACATCAGGCAGATAGGCAGCATTCTCTTGGGATGGATGGGCCATAAAAACAACATCAAGACTTTTAAAAGCCCCTGCTTCAATTAAATCAATTTTGCCACCACCATCTTCTTCTGCGGGGGTTCCCAGGACAGTTACCTAGAAGGAAACACATGTGTCAGAACAAAACAACAAAAAATCCTAGTAGGCAAATATCAAACAAGTTCCCTTGCATCTCTGGCACATGTATTCACAATCTACATTACCGTGCATAAACTATGGAGAGATGCATTGTTCTCTGACACTTAAATAATGTCTGGGCATACATCGATGGTGCTAAGGTAATCACAAGTTTTAATTTACATTATTATACAATTTGGTGTGAAGTATGTCCTAAAGCCGTTACAGGAAGCTTTTCCTAATTTTACAACTCAATTTTATATAACTACTGACAAAAATGAAAAAGATAAATACTACATACTAAGTTCCTCAACATTCTTTGACTCATTTCTTAAAGCTTTTTCTTAACTAAGTCTTTTGGTGTATGTACATAATTATTCATAAGCACTTTATTTGTAAGGAAGTTCCCAGTTACTTATTAGTTTTCCTCACAACAACCGTGTGAGGCAGGCAAGCAATCGGCATCATTGTTTTAGGGAGGGTGGTTTGGAGGCATGGGCCGAAGTGGCTACTCTTGCTCTTGGTCACAGAGCAGGTTTTCAGGGAGAGCTGGCATTAGATGTTCAGACCTGTTCCTTACTGAACTCCCTCATTAAAAGAACTTAATTCATTAATCCTTTATGAAGAGCATGAAATAAATCTTAGACTATGGTTAGAAAGAACCAGCTATTACACAAAATTACTAATTCAATTCCAACAGTTCAACCAGGCAGATTTATTGGTCACCAAACACCTAATTAAACAACAGAAAACTTTGCAGAATAAACATTTTACTTTGATATTTATGTTTAACTCCTTCAAACAATTTTTAACTTGTTTTGACTTCTCTGAGTTTATCATCAACCCGGTTAAAGCTACATCTCTCCAGGGTTTCATGCAATGGCAAAGGATGCCCCACCCCAAACAAAACAATAACCTAACCAGATTCAAAAACAAACCCCCAAGGGCAGAAAAGAGAAGCCACCTAAACAGAAAAAGTCACAAAAGATGGAAATGTTAGGATAAAAGTGAAAGGTTACTGGTATTGGAAAAAACAGGCTAAAGAATAAAATAAAACATTAGTTTTTCCTTTAACCTGAATGGTGATGATTGCATCTTAGCTCACAGAATGAAGAATTTACCACCTGGGAAAACAGTTACACAAGATTAAACTTGCCCTATGATAAACATAAATAACATTTCCCTATTTAAAGAACTGAGATATTTATTAAAACCATTTAATAAACATTAACAGAAAGATCAATTAATTATGCAGTAAATGTTCATTCACTTCCCTGCTTTTGGTATATTTCTACAGGTTTGGTAGTTTTAATGACTGCCACAAACAAAAGATTTTTGGGGAGCCTAATGTGAACAGGGGCTGTATGTTTCCCTACGATAAGCACTTCCACCAGAGACTGCACAACCTAGTCAGCAAATTAAGTGTCAGCCTCTGTTACCAAAAATAAGCCCTAAGGAAAACCAGGCTGGGCCAGTCAAGATGGAGGCCTAAGTAAACTCAGCTTGCCTCCTCACACAACCACAGCAAAAACTACAACTAAACTACAAAACAACTATCACCTTGCCCTGGCTGGTGTGGCTCAGTGGATTGAGCACCGGCCTGTGAACCAAAGGGTTGCTAATTTGATTCCCAGTCAGGGCACATGCCTAGGTTGCAGGCCAGGTCCCCAGTTGAGAGTGCACAAGAGGTAACCACCCTCTGACATTTTTCCCCCT
>PVKM010021041.1:0-22931 GCA_004027735.1 Carollia perspicillata
TCCTCCTGGGCTCCAACCTTTCCAGCTTTTCTACTGTTCTCACTTTGGTTTTGCCCTCCTGTGACTTTCTGCACCTCCGCCTGTCTCTTCTTGCCTTTCATTCCCTCTCCGTGTTTTTTGCATAGCATACTATCTCTGTCTGCCTGCCATTCTGCCAGTCATTCCTTCTTTGCCTTTCTATTTGTTTGTCCGTTAGTTTCTGTTTCTCTGTGTCTCAGTTTCTCTGCTATTTCTTCTTTGAGTTTTGTTCCCTTGTGCTCTCTCTCTCTCTCTGAATCTGGCCCCTCTCCATCCCTACTGCTTCTCTCCACCCCACCTAGAAAGGCAAATTGCTTTTGCAGCCCGTCCATCCATGCAATTTTACATAGTGCCACAGGGTTGAAACCAATTGGAGGAGTGAAAGTCAAGGCTGATTTTCTGTCCTAAGCTCACCCTGGTGTAACAAAGCAGAAACATGAGCGCTTCAGCCCTGTTTAAATCTAATTTTCTTGTTTGTTTCATTTTTTTGCTTCTGAATGAAAACAAACAAAGAACAACAGAGGGAGAGGGTCCACAGCAGGTCTGACAGTGTGGCAGCTCCTGCACCCTTGGACTGTTGGAATCTGACTGTGACCCTCAGAAGGAATCTCTCCTCAGCATAGATGAGCTGGGCCAGACTGGGCATTTGTGGTTCCTGCCCTTGCCTGGCCAGAGGCCTAGACACCCTTGTTGTTGCCGCTCCCTAATTTCCTATTACCCGAGGTAATTAGCCTCTGTCTTGTCTTGGCTGCCTTGCCTTTCTCTAATCATGGATGACTGCCAAAGGGTCCTGAGCAAACACACAGTGGCAGCCAGGCCTGATTCCTGGGGTGGGGGGCTCATTCCCACACATTCAGAGGCTTGGCCCAGGCCCGCCCTCACCTCCCTGGCCTCAGCTTTGTGAAAGGAATGCCAAGGGAGCCTGGGTACTGCAGCCTCGTGCCAATACCCATGGTGGGACCAGAGGCTCAAGGCGGACGCACCTTTTTAGCAGGGGTGGGTGGAGCTGGAGGAGTGGGGTGAACAGAATACCAAGGCCCACGGGAAGGCATTGTGAAGAAAGAGCCTGGGGTCAGGTCAGGGGTCAGGCCAATTCCTACCCTTGCTCCCAGTGAGACCTGACACCAGTTCCACCCCTTCCTCTGGCCTTGGTGTCCTCATCTGTGAAACAGAAATATTAAACCGTGAGCTCTAAGACCTGCACACGGAGGTAGGGATGCAGACTCCACAGCAAGGTCCCAAGTCTCCGCGCCCTGGTACTTCCTGGATAATGATAACAGCCATGATCATCCATTTCTTGAGCATTCACCACGTGCCAGGAAACTTTGTGGAGGATATTCCGTGTGCTGTCTCACTTAATCTTCACTGTAACTGTGGACCTTGTGGCATCATCCACATCATCATCATCATCATCAC
Source organism: Carollia perspicillata (assembly GCA_004027735.1). Taxonomy (NCBI): domain Eukaryota; kingdom Metazoa; phylum Chordata; class Mammalia; order Chiroptera; family Phyllostomidae; genus Carollia; species Carollia perspicillata. The sequence continues at coordinate 1,435 of PVKM010021041.1, forward strand.
CATCATCTTCATCATCATCAGCATCTCCCATTTCAAAAATGAGAAACTAGGGCTTAACAGAGCAAACATTTTGCCCAAAGTTACATGACAAGAAGAGATAGAGCTGAGATTTATGCCCAAACTGACTCTTACACGCCCCCATCCTCCCTTCCCTCTGCATGCTGTCTCTGTCCTGTTCGCTCACATGGGAGGAGTTGTTAGAAGGGCCTGGGATGGGATGAACGAAGACTGGAAGAGGGCCTTCTATCTGTAACCAACCCTGTTTGCAATGGGAAGAAAAGTAACGTTAGGGACAGGAAGTCCCAGACCGGAGCCTGCAGATCTGCAGGGAAGGCAGTTCACACCTCACCTTCCTCATCTACAAAATGAAACTAATCAATCACATCCTCAAAATGGAGATAATTAATTAGACTCCGGCAAGTTGTTACAAAGATTAAACTGGAGAGTGCTCGAGAGTGGATTTTGACTTCTTCATCAGGTCATGAGCCCATGAAGGGTTATGGTGATCACTCTGTCTGTCAGAGACCCACGCCTGATCAACACGCCCCTCCCCCACTCCCCACCACACATACGTGTTGTTTAATCCGGCCTTTGAAATCCTCGGCTCCAACATCCACCCACTGTGTGGCCTTGGATGAATTTCTTAACCTGCCTGAGTTTCAGTTTTTTCCCCTGTAAAATGGAATCATACCTGGCCTTGTTGTATAAGATTGTGAGGCTTCAAAGTTCTGAAACATGCAGAGCACAAGATAGTGTCTAACTCGTTGTCAGTACTTTGTAAATGGTGGGAGGAAGAGTAACTACTGTCAGGACGCTCCGTGATTATGCCCTTTACCTGAGCAATCATGTCTGGGGCTGCCGCTGTTGACACTGGTACGCTCACAGCATCGCAGCGGGACAGCAAATCAAGCCCTGCAGTCCTGCAAGTGCCACACAGTTACAGCCTGGGTCTGTGCAAGCCCCCCTGCTCCTCCCAGCGGTATCCTCCCAATGCTGTTCCTGAGGTGCCCAGGATCCCTGGCTCTCATCTGCTGAGTAGCTTCCCAAACTGCCATGTGTTTCTGCAAATAAGTCCAGGCTCCTGGCCCAAAGCTGCTATTCCAAAAGCCCAAGGGGCCCTGGAGCCATGGATGGAGCATTGCTGGGTTCCTCATCACCCCCAGGACACCCTGCTCGCGCCCGGGCACAGCCTGGACAGCACAGTGCAGAAGCAGCCAGGGCCACCACCATGGATCTTATAATTATATATTAGATGAAATCTCAAAGTTTCCCTTTATTTACATTCCTACCCTACTCTCTTCATTTCCTTTCTTCGTGCCAAGAATCAGCACAGAATTTACTGGAAACAGCATGAAAGTCATCAGGAGCCCTCCAGGGCTGGGTTTTTGAAAATGCTTGCCCAGATGATGGGAGGCTGAGACCTTCGGGTTATGCTGCCTCTGGCCTGAAGCAGCTATGTGGCCTTGGGCAAGGAGTGTCCCCTTAGGAGGCCTCCAGTTCTCCATCTGTGGAAGAGGGATGGAATGGGACTATCCCAAAGGGCCGGTTCATGATTTCAGAGTCTGTGCATCTCAAGAGATAATGGAAGAAAGAAGATGGACTCAGGCCCCTGGCAATTACAGAGAGAAGGGGTTGCCTTGGGTGGAAGAGCTTCATTCAGCTCAGAGCACACTACTTATTTCCTCTGCAGTTTCAGTGACCCCTGTCTGCTTGGTGAGCCTCCTGAGCCAAGTCCCCGATGTCACTGGGGACCCGCTTTGGAAGGGACTTTCAGCTCCCAGGAGAAAGGAGATGTGCTCAGAGGAAGCCTTCCGTGCTGACCAGGGATCCTGGGCTGCAGCCTCTGGGTCCATGTGAACTGACGCTGAGGCCAAGGTTGATCCAGGACACAGCAGGGAAAGGAGCCAACATGGGCCTGACGATTCCTGCCCTGCTCCCCACTGGCTTTTCCTTCGCCCCTGTGAAACTTCCTCAGTCCCATTTCTCTTCAGTGCTCCCTCCCTGTCATTTCTCCCTCCCTCCCTTCCTTCCTTCCTTCCTTCCTTCCTTCCTTCCTTCCTTCTATCTGTCCTTCCTCCACTCCCATTTTTCAACATCCTCCTTTTATTTCCCCTTTTGTTTATTTTTTGTTATTGTTTCTGTCTGACTCTTGTCTCTTTTTTTCCCTCTCTTTCTTCCCTTTTACTTTCTTGTCCTCTGTCTTGCACTTGGATGCTTCCTCTCTCTGTGTCACTCTGAATTCTATCCGTCTTGGATCCACCTGCTCTCTTGGCATTTGCCTCTGTCTCCTTGTCTTATCACTTCATCACTTCTCAGTCTCTGTCTTGCTGGGTCCCTGGACCTTTCTTCTTCTATCCTCCTGTGCATTTTTACTCCCCTTGTTCCCCCCTTTCACCCCAGCCTAGGTACAAAGGTCTGGGTATATCATTTGGCTCTGTGGTGAACAGCCGGTTGGGTGTGACCAAGGGTCCTGGAGCTTGGCAGAGGCCTCTGATGTCCCCAAACCCTGGTGAAATGTGCATTTTCCCTGGCTGTGGTGCCCTGTCATATTGGTCGGGGTTAAGGCTAAGGGGGGCAGCCTAGCCACGGAAGACTCAATTCCATCTAGCATCAGGTCATACTGACCTCTCCAAAGTGCACAGTTGGGGCCCTAGAGAGGGGAAGAGCTGTCCTCAAGCCAGAAGCAAACACAGCTGTGCGTCCCAAGCCAAGAGAGACTCGGAGAGGAAAAATAACCCTGTTTTTCAGCCGACAGACAGCGAGGCTCCTAAAACCTGCTGGGGACTCTCAGGCGGGCTGTTTCTTTCCTCAGACTGCGTCAGGATTTCATCCAGGAATGGGACGCCAGCCAGGGTTCCGGAGGGACAGGGCACAGACTGCTCATGTGAACTCATGCAGAGTGGAGGGACAGGAGCTGAGGCCATTCTGGACAGCTAAGCCTTGAATGCCGGGCGGAGGAGCTGGACTTGATCATGCAGGCAATGGGGAGCCAGCAAAGGCTTTTGAGGACCAGCAGCATATATTAAATCTGTGTTTTATGGTGGCACCTCTAACATTAGGCTGGGTCTTCATACATTCAAGGAGCCAATGAATGGCGCCCTTCCCATGGGAATCGGGCATATGCTGGGCCAAAGTGGAGCTCAGCACAGTTCTGGAAACATCAGAAACAGCTTTTCCTACTCTTAGTTAACTGACTGCAGTGCAGAGTGCTCAGGAAAAGGACATATTGGGTGGGCATCTACAATGTGCCTCACACTGGGTACTTGGGATTTGGAACTAATGAGTAAAGGGGGATGTGGAGTGGTGAGCACACGATACTGATATATTATAGATGTATTTGATATATAGTGGAATTGGACACCTGAAACCTATGTAATTTTATTAACCAATGTCACCCCAATAAATTCAATAAAAAGGGAACTACTGATGCCAGATAAGGTCTCTGCCCCCACGCTGCTCACAGCCCTGGCAGGGAGGCAAAAGAGACCAGGCAGGTATATGATGGTGCACTTCATGCTCTGATGGGAAAGTCAGGGGCTGGGGCAACATCAAGGAAGGGCTGCTAACCCAGCCAGGTCTACTGCAAAGTCTCCCTGCGGGAACTGGAGGAGGGGGTTTAACTGTGGTAAACTAGAAATGGAGCAAAGAATACTTAGCCCCAGCTAATCATTAATATGGGAGAATGTAGACCCAGTGTTGAAAAATTTTCCAAGCCATAAGTTTAGGTGTTTAGGTGTTTAGGTGAAATCTCTTAATTAGTACTTTCAGGCAACAAGTGTAAAATTGGTCACATAAGTCAATTTTGGAGTTCACAATGAGCCTGCATGTCATTAATTTAGAATCTATAATCTAGATCAACTCCATCAATGTATAGATGAGGAAGCTGAAGCTCCAAGGGTCCCAGAGGCTTCACAGTCAGGGAAGAGCCAGGATTAGCACATTGGGGTTCTGCACCAGAACCCCAATGTGCAACCAGGGCTCTTACCAGCAGGCCTTGACCCCCACCTTCTACCTTAGGTCACCTCGTTAGGGGAAAAGAACAGAAATTGCTCAACATGTGCAGGGTTCCTGAGTGAAGTCACAAGCCACACTAGGCTCTGTCCCCAGCTTTGCTGCCCATCCACCAGAGGCCATGGACAAAGAGTTTTCACTTTCTGACGTTCCGTTGCTCTCTCTAACTTTTCCCTGCATCTACTGTCTCAGTGGCGGGTCCCTCACGGCACACTGAGCGGCTGCCACCTACCCACTCCTGACTCCCACTGGGATCTGTGAAGGAGACTGTTGCTGTAAGTAGACTAATGTTAGTAGACTGATGCGGCTGCCACCTACCCACTCCTGACTCCCACTTCGATCTGTGAAGGAGACTGTTGCTGTAAGTAGACTGATGTTAGTAGACTGATGACTTGAAGTCGTCACTGGGAAGGTGTTAGCAGACTGCAGAACCACTATCACTGATATGTAGCAACTCAGAGGCAAGACAGAATCCATATTCTGGAACTTTTTCCTGCTCTGTTCTCCTTTTCTCCCAAGGGCAGACTCCCCCGTGTACCAAGACCCCCCTTCTGCTTTTGCATTTGAATCACAGCACTGTAGAGCTTGAGGCCTCCGGCGTGACTGACCCAAACCTTCTATCTTTATAGAAACTGAAGCTCAGGGAGGGCACAGGGCCTGCCCTAGGGCGCTCAGGGAACCAGTGTCAGATCTGGGCTGAACGAAGGTTCCTGGCTCCACTCCAGCCGACCTGCAGTTCTTTTATCCCAGATCTAATCATACAGGTGCCCTGATCTTGGGTGTCTGAGAGCCTAAGAGTCTAGGGTTTTTAGTCAGACTGTCCTGGAATCAGTTCAAACTTCAGACACTTTCTGGCTGTAAAAGATACTTATTTCCCCTGGGTCTCTGCTTTCAGATCTGTAAGGCAAAGACATTGATACTTCCTCTATTAGAGTTTTGTTGTGAAACAAATACAGAGAGAGTAGTTAACATAGGCAGAGCTCCCAGGCATAACATATCCAGCACACAGTAGGTATTCAATATCAAGAACATACCAAGTACATGTGTTTACTTAGTAGGTCTTCATCAGGGATGACCATGAAGGGAACTCATGCCCACTATGCCACTGATCATGTTTCTCTGTTCTCTCCAAGCATCTCCCAGGAGCCCTTTGGACCCGAGATGTGGAAAATTTGGGATTGTTTTCCTCAAACATTTAACATAAGAAGAGGTGCCTCCCCTCATTCTTTTGTTCTTGTACTTTCCTTGAACCCATCTCTAACATAGTTCTCATGATCATAGAGAACTAAGATTGTCAGTCATCAGAGTGGGTTTAGAAACCACGTTTTAGAAATCCGTGACTCCCAATCACATGGCCTGGTTTTTGTAGGTACTCAATCCAGCAAACACCAAAGGTCAGTAATAGGGATTGCCAGTTGAATGAATGGGGTCAGTCCTTCACATAAACAGCTGTAGCTGTTGACTGACGACCTAACACTGACATGCTCCTGCCTGCCTCTCACAATTATAATCGACCGTTTATCAAGCTGTACTACCTGCCACGTAATGTGTCAAGATTTTTGTGTCCACTAACATGCTGAACCTTCATAATATGGTACCCTCCAAAGTAGATATTGTACTGTGGTATCCCCATTTTTATATATAAAGAAACACAGACAGAAAAGCTAACTGACTTACCCACGGTCACCTGATCAGTAAATGGCAGATCCAGGAGTCTAACACAAGATACCTGGCTCTAGAGACCACACTTATGTATTCTTATGCATTCCTTGCATAAGGAATGCAAGGAATGTGTGGCTGAAATTTGAAATCTTATGGCTCAGATTGAAAGAGCTGTGCCCAGTGTTGGGATAAACTTGTAAGCAGCTAACTGTCTTGGGGTAGAGGGTAACTTGCCCCATAATGAAGGCATAGGAGTTCTGAGGGGGCTCTAGTCTCTAACAGCTAGTGTAACTTGGGGGAGGTACAAATGCCAGGTCTGGAAGAATGGATAACATTGACCTTTTAGGATCAGAGACATTGCTGCATCACAGGTAGAGGCAACAGCTGAAGTAAGTACCAGGAGGTGAGAATTTGAAGGGACACATAAGGGAACAGCAGAAAGCCCAGGAGATATATAGTATATGAGGATGGGGAAGTGGGACTTGCAAGGTGCTGTAATACAGACCAACAAACTATGAATTCATTTTGAGCAGCAGCGAGCAGGGCACACTCTGGGTTTTAGAATGATCTCTGTGGAGCACGGGTTAGAGTAAGGAGACACAGGGGGCTGACAAAATAATCCTGGTAAGAGGTAAGGAATCTGCAATGGGAACAACAGCAGAGGGGGGCATAGAGGAGGAAGTGGCCGAAGAGAGTCATAGGATGTGGTCACAGGACGTTGTGCTCACAGTTTTCTTTGGGATCTCTCAAAGGACAACCAATCTGGTTTCAGGTCCTGACTACCACTTAGTAGTTGGGTAACCTTTTGGAGGGGGCGGGAAACAAACAACCTAATTTTTGAGACCAGGCCTTTTCCTGCATCCAAAAAGTGGGAGTAATAAATTCTACTCTAGTGCATGTGAAATGTTTAAAAAGTATTCTATATGTCAATTTCTGGCACCTAGTAGGTCCTTTATTCCTATCAGTTTCCTCCCATCCTTTCTATTTGCTCCAGTCTGACTGCAACCAGCATTCATATCCATCTTCTCCCTCCACCCCCTTACTGCCCAGCTTCCCTCTCTTGTCCCTCTTTCCCCAGGATGCCAGAAATGAAATAACATTCTTTTCGTGTTTGTTCTAAAGCTCCTGGCAGCCTTCCCATAGACCCCTGGCTGGGTCAGAACTCATTTGCATTAGCATGTGTGAGGCCAGCATGAAGGGGAGGGAGAGGCCCTGTTTTCAGGGAGTTTCATCAGGCATCCATGCCAGAAAAAGGAGAAGTTAGTATTTCTTTCTGGGAAACATTCACAGATTCATACCAGCAAGGAAGGCTGGGGAGCCGGCTCACTTGTGGAGAGGTTAGTGGGGGGATGAGCCGTGGTGCCTGACTCCCACGACCTTCTCCCACTCCTCTCCTCCTTATCACAGGCCTGCCCGCAGAAATCGCTCCTTCAATGTGCGAATTCATTTCAGACCATGAATAGATTGTTCTTACTCCTATCTATGGCTTGTAACAGGGAGAGAGAACGCAGAGGCAAGGAAGGCACTCAGAAACTGCAGGCTGAATAAGCAGCAATTTTGCTGGCTTCGAGATGGATATTAAATCCACAAAAGCATCTTTTTAAAAGAGAAAAAAAAGCAGAGGTGATCCCTAGAGTTTTTTATTATTATTATTTGTTTTTGCTTTAATTCTGTGGATTTTTTAAATAATACTCTGTCTTGGAGTTATGCTTTCTTCCAGGAATCTCAGTAACCTTGTCCAAATCCAGATACCCACTGGCAGGCCAAAGGGAGTCCCCTGAAGGCATCTCGGGAGCACCGCTGGCACCATGAAATGCGACACAGGAGTGTGCTATTCACAGAGAGGCAAGCCGAGTTGCCTGGTATTTTATGAGACAACCTCCTATAACTGTCTGTTACTCTTTTTCAGTCCCTAGCCCAGCCATGTCTTCTTCAGGCAAGACTTTTGTCTTCTCCCTCCTAACAGTATTCATGTAGACACTGGAGGGGAAAAACAAAAGAATCATGGTAGGAATGGCTATTACTTAGAGAGTTTTTGACATGCTGGGCCCTCTTCTAAATGCTTTACACGCATTAACCCCTTTTTCCTTTCAATAGCCCATTGAAGATAGTGTTTTATTGTCCCCATTTTACAGATGAGGAAACTGAATCCCAGAGAAGTTGAGAAATTTGCCTAATGTCATGCACTTAGTCAGTGGCAGAGCCAGGGTTTAAATTCAGGCAGGCTGGCTCCAGAGCCCAAGGACCACGATCATTAACTGGCCTAGGCTCTGCAGAAGGCGCATTAGCATGTGAGGAGCCTACCACACTCCAGGTCTCGTGCTCTCACCCATCACAAGGCCTTGGCACATTCTGCGTCATTTCTTCATCCTCCAGTTCTCAGCCTGAATGCTGCTTTTTCAGATCAGCCTCCGCAGAACCCATCATCTAAATTATGTCGCCATTCCTTTCCATTATTACAGTGATTAAACTTTGCAATGGCTTATTTAGTCTGTGCTTAAGTAAACCTGATGGTCTGTGAGGGTGAAGATGGTATCTGTTTTATTTATCTCTTTATATTCAACCGTACACATGCAGAAGGCACTTGATATATATATTTATTGGATAAATAGATTAATCATAGCTCTCATCCCATGAGACAATTTGTGTTCACCCCTCACTGTAGAGAAAAAGAAATAAAGGCCCACAGAGATTTCATAAATTAGGGAGAGTCACTGAGAGAGTAAACGGCAGAACTAGTATTTGAAAGCAGGTCTTTTCTGACCTCAGAGCCCATGCTCAGAGCCTCTGCCCTGTATTTCCTGCTGCAAAGCCTATTATAGGGGGCCAGTAGGAGGTATAAGACATGGTGTCTGTCCTATAGAGCTTCCAGCTTTACTGGGAGGGGCAGATGTGTAAACAGCCTACAATACCAGAAGCCAATTAAAATCGACGAACTGATTCTACAACATCATACAGATCAGCTATGGAAAAAGGTGGGGGAACAGGGTGTTTTGGAAAGCCAAGAATGACCTCCTCTGGCCTTTCTTTACTTATCCAGTGCACACTTATTCCTTAAGGGAATGCTCCAAAGTATGCATCCTCTTGTAAGCATTGGTGCTTATTCATTTTTTTTTTTTTGTTTCGGAGGGTTTGCTTCTTTCTCAGCATGGCTTTGCAGTACCTTCCAGGGACCCAGAGGTGAACAGCACATCGTCCCTGTCACCCTGGAGTTCACGATAAAATGCACCCCTGGATATGAGAGCTCAGAGGGGAGAATGCCTCTCAGCCTGGTGAAAGCTGTCCAGAAAGGGAGACATTTTAATTGAGTTTTAGGAGATGAGCAGGATCAGTAAGATAAAGTTGGGGAGGGGAGGGGAAACGGTTTTCCAGGAAGAGGGAGCCACAGGGGCCAGGTGAGAGAGCCCTGGTTGCTTAGGCAGGCAGTGGCAGAGGTTTTGTTGGCCGGTCGCTAGGTTGAGCTGCAGAGCCATGCAAGGGACAAGAGTCTACTATAGTCTATAGTCCTGTTAACAATAACAGTTACCCTCTGGGACAAGAGCCCACTGTAGTCCTGTGAACGGTAATTACCTCCCCCAACCAGTTCTTAAGCACTTAGAAACATTAAATATATGGTTAAACAATACTTGTTTAATCTTCACAACAACTTTCCAAAGCATTTTCTGAAGGATGTGTGAGTCTTGACTCTTGGATATAAGTGACAGAAACTCAAATCAGAGTTGCTACTGGAAAAAATGGAATTCATCCAACAGGTGTGCTGATTTCAGCCCCAACAGAATCCAGGAGCTGAGATGATATGCTAAGAACCCTGTCTCTCTGTCTCTGCTCAACTTTGCTCTGTGTAAAGCTGTATTCCAGGGTCAGTTTTTCTTAGAGGGGGACATGGATATGGACCTTGGCAACCACAGGCTTGGATGGCCCTTCATGCCTGTGATCTCAGAGAGAGTCACACACCCTTTTCCTAACATCCCTGTCAATCCCAGGAAAGTCATCTGGTTGCCTGGTTCATGTGATGTCACCACTTCTGTGGTGGAAGGTGAGTACCTCAGACAGACAGTGCTGCCCAGATCACAGTGAGAAGTGGAGAAATGGTTCTTAAGTGAATATGGGAACCATGCTTCCAGGAAAAGGAGTAAGAAAGGTGAGGTAAGGGAAACAAACACAAATTGTTGTCCTCAGAGTCTTACCACCTTCACTCCACAGGTGAGGACATAGAAGCCCACAGAGATGGAGCACAGAGCAGGGTCCATCACCCTGGATCCTTAACCACTGTGCTGTCCTGCCTCACCTCATAGTCTATGTTCTGTCTCAGAAGGAGGAAAGCCCCACAACTCGCAGAAATGGACTAGGCAAGGAGTGTCGCAGAGAGAATGGGCTGGTGTGATTCTGAAGCAGGGCGTTGCAGGGAACTGCCCGGCAGTCCCAGCCTCACATTCAGGCTTCACATTTACTGAACCAGCGATGTCGAGGCTCATTGGTGGAGAGGGGATGATGTGAAGGCAGGTGGTCTCACCGAGAAGCCGGACAGCAGGAAGGTCTCAGTGCTGCCTCACTCCTTGGCCCAATCCAAACCCCACAGAAATTTTTTTTTCTGCCAGAGGGACAGTTTTGTCTTCAAAGTCAAGGTGAATGCCATCCAAGGAGGCCTCGACCAAGCAGTTGATGAAGTGCCAGCTCTATCACGCTGCCACTGCGTGTCTGTCCTTGATTAACAAGACCCCTCCCGACCCTCCCTGCAAACATCTAATTCTCTGAATGTAAAACATGCACAATATACTCTGCTTTGTCTCGCTTTCAAGGTTATTTTCGTAATAAGCTCTGTGAAGTGTAAATTGATTGGCGTCAGGGATGTGTTCATTTGTTTTGCTTTAATCATGAAAAGGAAAATAAAATGCAGAAAGGACGGAGACAGCACAATAAGCCACCATGTGCCCACCATGCAGGATTATAATACATGTCAGGACTCTGTCACATGTGCTTCAGAGCCTTCCTTTCTCCTAACGCAAGTGCAAACCAAACCTGCACTCGAAGCCCTTACCCATCTCCTTCTGCTTGCCCCTGCCTTCTAAGACACAATCAGTGTCTCAAATTTGCATGTCTAGTCCAAGAGCAAAGTGATTTTATATTTGCTTATTTATGTGTTTGCTTGCTTTTTTGGTTTTTAAATTCCACCAGCATTCCTAGTCTTGCATGTTAGCTATTAAAAGGACAGCTGGTTCCAGCTGACACTTGCAGGTTTTAATATTTATTATTAATATTTATTTAATTTCTGTAACAACCACATATTTAAAAGCCAGGCACAGAAAGTCCCACTGAGTCTTATCTTTCTTGGGAACCTCTCCGTCACCCTACTTTTTATGTCAATACCTGTAAGAGTATAAATAAATATTTTAATAATGTATTTTTCCAATCTCCTGCTTACGCAAAGTCTAACGTCACTGAGAGCTTGTCCAGCCGTGGCAAGGTCTTATCAGGGCTGGATGCCCCAACCATGCCTAGCCAGCCCGTTGTCCTTACTCTGGTAACTCAAGGTTTCTAAGGCCAATGTGTCCAGTAGACCAGAGAGGCTTATCTTCCTGGAGCAAAGGGAGCCAGATGGCAGCATGGCTCTGAGATACTAGCCAAAGGCTATGTGGGGTCACTAGAGTTCACAGTGGTGACCAGATCTGCTGGTTGGAGCAAAGAGGGGCCGGATGGTGGCGAGTGTGCAGCCCTGGTCATGAATGCAGGTGGACCATGGTTCAAATCTTGTACTCTGCTGCACCTCAGCAGGTGTCCTTCCAGAGTACCTGCTGGGCTCTGAGCCTGATTCTGCAGCCTGCAGCTGGGGGAGGGAGAGGCATCTCCCTTGCAAGTTCCTTGGGAAAACAGGGGTCAGTCATGTAGCATCTCTATGCTGGACACTTAGCAGACATAGTAGCTGATGGGAAGAAGTGGTAAGCTGGGTTCTGTGGGCAAGCAGAGAATAGGATGGTGTAGCCCAGAGAACAAGCACTGGAGGAGTGAGAGGAGGAATAAATATTCAAAACACAGAGAAAATTGCCCAATATAAAAGCTCTCTGGGGCACCCACTGACAGTCCATGCTAAGTGGAGGGGAGGCAAGAAGACACTTTTGGGGAAGGGCACTCCACTCTCAGCACTGTGCTCAGTCCTTACTGTGAATCTGTTCACTGTGCTCAGTGTCTATACAGTGTACCTCAGAGGCAGGGGACCTAGGTTCGAATCCCGGATTTGCTCTGAACTTACTATGTGACCTAGAGCAAGTTGATTGCCCTGTCTGAGCCTTAGTTAAACGAAGGGTTAGATGAACTACTTGATGAGACTATCCTGGTGCCAGTTTCTCACCTTGTGAGGATGCTTTGGGTTCTCTGTAAGAACTCAGCGCTGACATATACAAGGCTCTGGGTGGCTGCTTCCAGCTGCTCTGCCGGTCCCCTCTCTCTGTTGGGAGTCCTAGCATAGTGTGTTTTCATCGTCATCCACCTTTACTGGAGAGTCGATCTTTAAGTCATACTATTTACACCGCCTAACTTTACCTCCATAGCTTTGGCCTTTCTAAGTTGCTGAGGGGAACACCTCCCAGCTCTCACCTAAGGAAAGACTTCACCAACTCCCTTATACCCACTCTGACTACTTTCACCAGCGCCTGACTTTGTCTCCTGTCTTGTTCACCATTCATTCATGTGAACATGTCTTACCTGCCAGGTATCTTTTGGGTTAGTATCAAAGTGTGGTTAACTCACAGTGGAGGTACCGTATAACGCTGAGAATGCAGACTTGGGGTCAGGTGGGCTCTGGGATTGGAGCCTCCTCTGCAACTGCCTACCCATGTGATTCGGGGATCTCATTTCATTTCTCTGAGACTCTGTTTCTTTATCTGTAAATATAGAGAAATATAGATAATATACCCTACAGTCTAAGATCGTTGTAAAGAATAAATCAGGTAATACATAGCCAATGATTGGCAAAGATGTTAGGTATACATGAGGCAGATATATCTTGTCTAGTTAAGTAAATCAGGAGCCCCTTGAGAGACAGGGGCTGTGTTTTATTTCTTTTGAATCTCTTCTCACATAGTGTCCACTGGTGCAGAGGGTTGCTGGGCTGCACCTGCTTTTATAACAGCTGCAGCCAAGGCACTTGGGTGCACATAGACTTCTAGAAATGCTGTACAGTGTGCAAACAGCTATTTAAATAGACACAGAGGGACTAGTCTTCCTAAGTCTTTGAGCTTGTGAAAACTGTAATCCTCCTTCTCCTCCTCTTTCTCCAACCCACCCAGTCCCCAGCTTTCCAATGGTGAGTGTGGGCAGAAGAGTCCACCTTGCCCTGAGCGGTACACGTGTTATTTCTTACATCCTACCCCCAGTCCACATACACACACACACACATGCGTGCATGCCTGTACACATGCACAGACACATGGACATTTACATCTATCTCGTCATTTACTCTGTAAATATTGGTTGAAGACTTACCATGGGATCCAGTACAGTTTTTGCCACTGCGGATCTATCAGTGAAGAAAACAGAGTATATCTTTGTTACTGTGAATTTTATGTTCAAATGGGAATGACAGACACATCAATAACTATAACAAGCAGGAATGTTACATAATGTGTTTGAAGATCATAAGTATTTTGAACAAAAAGTAGAGCTGGATAAAGGGTAGTCTAATGCACTTCTAGGTGTAGCAGTTGCGATGTCATTGAAATGTAAAAGGGAATCTTACTGAAAAGTAGGCATTGGCACAAAGATTTGAAAGAGGTGGGGAAAGGAACTGGACAGAGAACATCTCAGACAGAGAGAAGAACCCACACGGGTTGTTGGGAGTGTGCTAAAGGTTCAAGGTGAAGCCACACTGGATTGAAAACAGGTTTTTTGTTTTGTTTTGTTTTGTTTTGTTTTGTTTTGTTTTGTTTTGTTTTGTGTTTTGCTTGTTTGTTTGTCAAAAAGATAGAAAATTCAGATGAGGGTCATTAAAACCAGTCATTCTTACCATTGATGGAGCTGTTACCATCCATCAAGAATTTGTCTAAGGGCGTATGCTGTACGCTGAGGAATCCTAACAGCCCCTGCACGTCTGGAACTGTGTTTATTTTATTGACAAGGAAACTGAGGCTGGAGGAGGGAAAGTACTTACCCAGCGTCACATAGCCCATAAGCAACAGAGGTGGTATTTAAACTCAGATGACATTTAAACACAGAACTTTTTCCCCTAAGCTCAGACTCATACCTTTACAAATAAATTAAATCTATAACCACCCACTTCAGGTATCATTAAGGTTCTCTGTTTTCCCTTTATGTAACCCTTTCCACTTATATGAGCAAGTCAGGGACAAGGAGTGGGGCTCAGGGTGTTTGTTCAAACTCAGAATTTGGAAAACTACAGATACAAGAGACACAGGCACCACATTCCTGCCATGACCACCTTATGGGAAGCAGGATCCTTCTAAACTGACATCATATTTTTTATAGAGCTTTTTATTTATTTATCTTAGATCTAATTCACAGACCATGAAATTCACCCTTAAATTCACCCTTTTAAAGTATACAATTTAGTGAATTTAAGGATATTCACAAAGTTGTGAAACCATCACAGCTAATTCCAGAACATTTCAATCATCTGAAAAAGGAACTTGATGCCCGTTGCCAGTCACTCCCGTTGCCCCCACCATACAGTCTGGCAACCACTAACCACTTTCTGTCCCTAGGAAGTTGCCTGTTGTGGACATTTCATATTAATGAAATCATACAATGTATGGTCTCTTTAGTCTGGATCCTTTCACTTAGCATAATGTTTTCAAGGTTCGGTGGTATTGTAGTGCTTTTTATGGTTGAATAATATTCAATTGTATGAAAATACAACATTTTCTTCATCCATTCATTAGCTGATGGATAGTTGAGTTGCTTTCCACTTTTTGACCATTAAAAATAATGCAGCTATGAAAATTTGTGTACAGATTTTTCTGTGGACATGTTTTCTGCTTTTTTTTTAAAGGATTTTAAAAAAAAGATTTTATTTATTTTTTTGGAGAGAAGGGAAGTGAGGGAGAGAGGCAGAGAAACATCAATGTGTGAGAGAAACATCAGTTTGTCGCCTCTTGCATGTGCCCCAACCTGGGGTGTGGGGTGGCCTGGCCTGCAACTGAGGCCTGTGTCCTGACTGGGAATCGAACTGGCAACCTTTCAGTTTGTGAGATGATGGCCAACCCACTGAGCCACACCAGTCAGGGCTACAGACTTATGTTTTCAATTCTCTTCGATATACACCTAGGAATAAAATTTTTAAAGAGAATATTCTTTCCCCATTGGATTATCTTGGCACTTTTGTTGAAAATCAGCTCATTATAAACGAGAGAGATCATTTCTGGACTCTCAGTTTTACACCATTGATCTATATCGATCCTATATCAATATCAGACAGTATTGATTACTGCAATTTTGTAGTAATTTTTGAAATCAGGATGTGTGAGTCTTACTACCTGGTTTTCTTTTTCAAGATGATTTTGGAGTAGCTTGTCAATTTTTTGCAAAAAACACCTCCCCCTGAAAAAAGCCCGAGAATTTTGATAGGAATTATATGAATCTTTAAATGTATTTGAGATTATTTCCATTTTGGCGATGCTAAGTTTTCCAATCCATGAACATTTATTTAGGTCTTTTTAATTTCTTTCAATGATGTGTTGTAGTTTCTAGTGTGTATGTCTTATACTCCTTCTGTGAAATTTGTCCCTAAGTGATTGATTCATTTTGATGCTACAGTAAATGGAATTATTTTTAAATTTTATTTCCTGGTGGTTTATTGCTAGTGTATTGTAACACAATTGACTTTTGTATATTAATCTTTTAACATGCAACCTTACTGGACTTGTTTTTTTTTAAGATCTATTTTTGAGAATTCCTTTGTTTGTCTATATAAAAGATCATGTCATCTGCAAATAGAGATAATCTGATATTTTCCTTTACTATTTGGATGACTTTAATTTCTCCTTCTTGCTTAACTGCCCTGTCTAGAACCTTCAGTACAGTGTTGAATAAGAAATAGGGAAAGGGGACATCCTAGTCTTGCTCCTGATTTTACGGGCGAGCTTTCAGTCTTTACCATTGAGTGTGGTATTAGCTATGAGTTTTCCACAGATGCCCTTTATCAAGCGTGGGAAGGTCCCTTTATTTATAGTTTGTTGGGTGTTTTTATCATGAAAAGGTGTAGAGTTTTGCAAAAGCTTTTTCTTTGTTTATAGAGATGATCATACAATTTTTGTTCCTTGTTTTATTAGTACAATGTATTATACGGGTGGATTTTCATATGCTGACTCTTGTTTTCATGGGATAAATCCCACTTGGTCATAGCACATAATTTTTATATGTTACTGGATTTTGTTCATATCTCGTATCTATATTATAAGGGATATTGGACTTTCCTTATGGTGTCATCATCTGTTTTTGATGTCCGAGTAATACTGGCTTCATATAATTTTATATTTCTGAAAGATTTTGTAAAAGATTGGTATTAGTTGGTGTCCACATTTGGTAGAGTCACTGGTAAGGCATTTGGTGACCCCACCGTTTTATAGGAAAAGACAGCAAGGTGCATAGGGAAAATTCCCCTCAAGCTCATAGTGTTGACCAGGGGCAAAGCCAGGGCAGCCCAGGGGTCACAGCCAGTAGTTCACAGTGTACATTGTCTCTAATTCTCCTACTACTCCCGAAAGCAGGTGGTGTTGTCAAAATGTAACAGCTGAAGAAACTGAGGCTCAGAGACCTGCAGTGACTTGCCTATATACCCAGTGGCTGAGCTGAAGCTCTAAGGAAACCTTTAGAAAACAATGGCCTTATTGCTCATAGCACCTGACAGGAGCATTGCCTTTGCCCAGGGGGTTGATTCTCAAGAAGCATTGTTCCCATTGTATCTTACTTGGGTACCACGTATAAGCAAGACAAGCAAGATAACATTTGCTTTATGAAGCACCGTTCTAGGTGTTTTTCGTTTTCTTTCTTATAACAATCTTTTGAGACAGGTATTGTTCATTTCATTTTACAGATAGGGAAACTGAGGCCCTCAAAGATGATAGGAGTAGGAAATAGAGACATGATACAAATTGAGCCCTACAGACTCCAAGTGCAGGGCTTGTCCTTGCTCCCTAAACCCGTCCCTCCACCCACGGGAAAGCGCAGCTCACACATGAGATGGAGGCTGAGTTTAGCTTGAATTAAATAAGAACCATCCTGCCTGAAGGGTTCCCTAACTTAATGCCCAAGAGTGAATCCAAGTTGGTGGCCTCTGCTTGGCCTACTCCCTCTGGACTTGGCTTTGGCAAAATGCAGTCTCAAAAGGCACCGTATAAGCAGAAAAAGACTTTAGTCAGATGCGTAAAGGGGAGCCATGTCAGTGTTGAAAAAGGGTGACCAGTGATGGTGTTCCTGTACTAAGAATTCTTTCTTGTCAAAAGTTGGGAACATGGAGTTCATCCTCTTAATAAACTAACCTCCTCTGAACTGTCACTCAAGACCCAGTTGGGACCTATGAATACCTAACAATTCTATCTATTTGGAAACAGCACTGGGCTTTTAGTTAGGAGATCTGTGCCGGCACCTGGCTGAACTATATCTTTGCAGTCTTTGGAAAGTCAATTCAAATTTCCATGGCTCACTTGCCTCCTTGTAAAATGGATTTAATAATACATACCCCTGAGGCATTTGTAAAGAGAACAGAAGACGACTGTATGAAAGCTCCCAGCACTGTGTCTGATATGGAATAGGTGCCCAGGAAATGGGCATGGAATCTCTAAGGTACTTTCACATCTGTAATGACCATTTAGTCTTCACAGCATCCCTGTGGGGTTATTGACAGGTACTTGAGGCACAGGGAAATCAAAGAGTCTGGCCAAAGCCACATAGCTCATTAACAACCAGGTTAATCCCACAGATCATGTCCTCGCTCTCAATCCAACATACTTCCAAGGTACACTTTCCTGCAAAACATTTCTATACCTGAAGTCATTTAAAAATTACTGTTTTTTATCTTGGTTTCAGAGAGTCTACTACACAATAAAGATATAAGAAAAAGACCACAATTTTATTTATACTCCCAAAATGCAAGTTGAAGTAGAATAATCAAGCATTTATGCTTAATTCCTTCCTTGACTTGAAACCATTAAATCAGTCTGTGTCTGCTTTACCCTGAAACAACCTATCAAAAGATGAATACCCTCCAACTAAGAACTATGGTCGGTCCAACTATGTGTTGCCAACTATGTATTCCACTCCCTGAAAAAGACGAGGAGGAGAGGGGGGAAAAAGAGAGGAAGGGCTGAGAAGAAAAAGAAGGACAAGGACAAGAACTGCTGTGAAGCCAAGTCAAGTGCCAATCTGAGGTTTTCCTTCAACAAGGCCCCCTTATGAAGGAAAACATGACTGTACTTGACAGATGAATGAATGAGCTCCGACGGGTTGTTTGCATAGTATTTGTATATTCAAATCCCTTGACATGTTCACTCCTCTGATGCTTTTTGGGTGGGGAGGGTAAGGATTGTCACCATTTTTTAAATAGGAAAACATGAGATTCTTGTAGGTGGTTGACATTCCTGGGGGGGATAGGAGAGCTGACAGGAGATCCTGGTGGCCTGCCTGTCCAAGGCTTAGTCTGCTATTTTAAAGAAGGAAGAAAGGACACACCTGAAGCCAGCTTGGGCAGAGACAAGAATAAATCTTTATTGATGTGCTCATAGCACTGCATCCCATTTCTTGTTCACTTGGCCATCTCCCTGCTCTTCTGTGAGTGCCCTGAAAGCAAGGCCCTCACTCGTTCTCGATGAGTGTGTCTCCTGTGCTGAGCAGGGTGCCGTACACCCAGCAGGTGCCCTGTTGGTACAGACACACACAGAGCAAAGCTGCCGTGAGAACCATGGACTCCTCCTCAGTCAGGTGTCAGAGATAATTGCACCTTGCTTTAATTGTAAATCCGTTTATATTTATTTCACTTTCAAAGTCAGTACTGCAATCACCCATTTCTGAGTTCTGGTGTTCTTGGCACCGTGTACTTTAGGGCAGTGCTCACCTCCCATTGGATCTCGGGGGCCTTGGCAGGCAGAGCAGTGGCTGTCCAGCACTGATTCTGGGTTGCTGTTCTCTTTGCCTAAGCTTCACACCAACATCAGTTTTGGGTGTGGCACACCCCCTCTGAGCTCTCTTTGCTGTCGCCCCCTCCCCAATTCTTTACCTGTTAGTTCATGAACTTGGAGGGGTTGAGGGGAGTGCAAGTGGGGGGAGCTGATGTTTAGGGTCCAACCAGACTGCCTCACCTCTGCTCCAGGAAGGGCTTCCCAATCATGCCTCAGAGTGGGTGGTTTTCAAAATAGAAACCAGAACTCTCCAGTCCTTAGTACCACAATGGTCCCTCTGCTGGAATTCACTATTTATGTTGGTAGAAAGCATGGGTTGTCAGCCCCAGTTGGGAGATAAGAAGTTTGGTTTTTGGTGCTGGGCGCACGGGTGGGGGGCATGGGCAGTACCTGTGGAATGGGGCAGGGATCCATAGCAACCCGTGGCTGCCCACCCTCAAATCTCACTTTGATACTCCTGGATGAAAGCAGAACAGATATTTTGCATGGTGATGAGCATCCAGCTGGGGAGAACTTTGCACATCTGGATTCTGGCAGTTGGTGCATGCCATCTTGCCCAGGGCCCTCGTTTCACATGCTGGGAAGCCTGGGGCAGGGCACAGTGGTACTTGCCCAAGGACGTGCTGCTTATTCAGTGTCTGAACCCGAACTGGACTTCAGATATTCATGAGGCAGTTCTGGCATAAGGCCTGGAGACGGAAGAGCTTGGTGACCTCAGACAGTCACCTGAACTCACTGAGCCTGCGTGTGAAACAGGAATGATTTCTGCCCTGGGATCAAATCGAATAATGTATGCAAATGATTTTATGCTGAGCCCCATCGAGGCTCTAGATCACGGTCAACAAACTTTTCTCTAAAAGCCCGGCTAGTGAATATTTTAGGCCTCGTGGGGTGTGTATGGTCTCTGTTGCAGTTACTGAACACTGCCACCACAGTGCAAAAGCATCCACAGACAAGATGTTTTAAGTAAATGAGTGTGGCAGTGGTCCATTCAAACATTATTTACAAAAACAGGCAGCCGACCAGATTGGGCCCGTGGGCCATGGTTTGCTGACCCGTGCTCGAGGTGTGTGGAAGTTGTTACATTTAATGTTGGTGACATAACAAATGACCTTAAAATGTAGTGTTTTAAAACTACCGTTTGATTATGCTGATAGCTTTTGTGGGTCCAGCATTAAGACAGGCCACATCAGGTTGGATTGTCTTTGTTCCATGACATCTGGGGCCTGTTTCAAGGATTTAAATGTTGGGGGTGACTTGACTACTTGGGCTGAAATTCCCTGGAGGCTCGTTTACTTATACCCATCCAGAGCCGGGGCTGGGACAGCCCGAGGCCCAGGACTGCTGAGGTGTCTGCAGTGGCTTTTCCGTGTGGCCTGGCTTCATCCCAGCAGGGTGTCTTTCACGAGGCTCGGGGCTCCAAGTGAGAGTGTTTCAGCGAAAAGGTGGAAGTTGCATAACCTTTTATGACCCAGACTCAAAAGTCACCCAGTCTCCTCCACTGTGCTCTGTCCGTCAAAGTGCTCGTGAACCTGCCCACATTCAAGGTGAAGGGACATAGAACCTCCGCCTCTCAAAGGCGGCAATGTTAAAGAATTTGTAGAAGGGGGGTGGGCACTCATTTTAAAACCATTCTAAAAGAGATTAACAATTTAAACACATACACACGCACATGGAATAATAGTGAAAGCTTACTTAACCATTCACCGTGCGCCAGGTACTGTTTTGAGTACTTTATTCCTCTCATATCTTTTTGAAGGTGGTAGTGGTTCCATCCCAGTTTAAAGATAAGAAACACGGAAGAACAAAGAAATGAATTAACTTGACCAACACCATAAAGATAGTAGGTTGTAGACCCAACATTTGAACTTGGGGAGTCAGGCTCCAAAGACTGTCCTGACCACACACACCACACCCTGCTTCATTGTGGTTGTGGAATGAGAATGCTCTTTCTACTCGCTGAGCGGAGCTGGATTAAGACACGGGGTCCGCGGACTGCCAGGCGTCTAACAAGTTTTCCTGCCAATAATCAATTACAAACATTATTACCCACCTGCTTGGGGTCCAGACGTTCTGTGTACCACCATGGGTAGTCAATGGGAAGAAGGATGATACTTAATTATGTTCATATTAAAGCTAAAGTATAGGTGGGGAAAATTGAATTCTGATTTAATTCTCACAGCCGCATGAGATGGAACCTTTGTCCCCTCTTTACAGGTAAGGAAACCAAGGCCCCTGGTTAAGTGCCTTCTTGCCTTCAAACCCAGAGCAGTCTGGTATGCAAGCTCATGTTCTTTGCTATACACTCCAATAGAGAAAGTTCTGGAATGGATAACACTGTCTCTTCCAGGAGGACAAATCCCCAGTCTCTAGAAGAATATCAGATCTAGCCTATCCCTCAGAAGTGGCCTTGGTTTAGTTCTCTCACTGCAGGGCCAAGCGACTGAGACCCAGGGAAGGGCAGTTAGGTGCCCCTGACCCTCCACCTGCTCAGACCCAGAGGTGGAGCTGCCACATGGTGCTGGGAATGGCAGGGAGGAGAGCGATGGTAGTTGGAGGTAGGGATTGGGGGGGGGGGCGGTGAGCAGCGAACTAAGGGGAAGTTATTCGCCAAAGCTATGTGGAGGGAAGGCACATTTTACAAGACCAGGGCTTCTGGCCTGGAAACATCTGTTTCCCTTCAAATCAGCAAGGAGACTT
>PVKM010021042.1:0-22893 GCA_004027735.1 Carollia perspicillata
ACCCCGGTCTGTGGAAAAACTGTCTTCCACAAAACTGGTCCCTGGTGACTAAAAGTTTGGGGACTGCTGCTGTAAGGCACAGGGAGTTGCTAGGTTTGGCTTGCTATTCTGCCATATATTCAGTTGGTAAGGAGACAATGTGCCAAATGGATTCAGACAGTCTATTACTTATCATGACAGCAAAAACAAGCTCAGAAGATCAGCATGGTGTCAGCTCCCCATATCCTTATTCCCACAGGATGACAATGAATCACAGGGACAAAATGACAGATGACAGGAGCAGTGCATCACTCTATTATGGAGGAACTGTTTCCATATTATATCTAGTTGGTTTTTCCAACCAGAACTTGTACTTTAATGGAGGAAGCAACATGGAAAAATTCCCATGTCTCACCAGAATGAGGGAGATGGACAAGAAACTGCCTCCTGGCAGGCCCCCACCTGCTCGATAGGTGGTGACGAACAGCCCTCACAATACTGATTGTCTCACCGTGTTCCAGGGAGAATCACAGGACATTTCACCAAGACTTACGTGAGCTTGCAGTTGAGCTTTGCCTGTGGGGCGAATGTGCACCAGGGTTTTAGAGCATCTGAGTGGAAACATTCCCCTATAACCAAGAATATATACTGAAAATTAAGGGGACCTTTTAACTATATTGATGCACAATAATAAGAAATACTTTTATTTTTATTTATTACCAGCAAGTTATAGTAGTATTTAATAGGTCAATTTCCAAACTGTGTTTTTTAGAAATGCTTCAGTCATGGTAAATCAGGATTTTACCACTAGAGGACGCATGACACTCATCATCCAATTGGTCAGTATAGAAAGCTGTTTCTGAGAGATTATAAACCTAATTGCCCTCAATTCTAAAACATATATAAATTTTAACTTTAAATAGAATTACTGTGCAATAATTATGTTTATTAAAATAAGTTATTCTTTATTTTCTGGATTTTAGATGAAAGAATAATACAGAGTAACCCTGTGCATACTTACTCAAGATTTACCAATTATTAACATTGATACGTTTGCTGTATATCTCCATATTATTTTTTTCTAAAGCAGCTCAGAGTGATCTGTAGACATAAAGTACCTCTCAGTACTTCAACATGTGTCTCATGAAAACAAGCTCATCATCTTATATTATCATACCTCAAAAACTAGTACATTGATATAATATTATCTAATGCCTAGTCCACATTCAAATCTCCCAATTGTTCCCATAATGTCTTTTATAGCTGTTTTATTTTCTTTTCAGGATCCAATCAAAGATCACACATTGTATTTGGTGCCACACCTCTTTGTTTTTGTTATATCTTTTTCACCTTTTTTAACTTAGAACACTTTCCCTGCCCTTCCTTTTTGACATATGACGATTCTATATAAATATGCAAATGCACATATGTATTTACATATTAAAATTTAATTGATAATTATTTACTTCCTCTACCCACTGAAAGTCCAATATTTTTAGGCAGACAATGTAACAACCCTAGTTATAAATGTTACCCAAAACTGGTGAAATAAAAAAAATTTGCCTAAATGCAGCTGTTCTGTATGTCCTGTATAATAAAAATCCATATTGAAATTTTTCAGGTAGTTATTATTATGAACTTTTAGAAAGTGAACGGATTATGTTTTGTTCATTTTAAAAATCTGTTCCCAGTACAGATAATTTTAAAGTGGCCAAGACTCAATACATGTTTGGGGGGATGGTGAATGAATGGTCTCTCTTTCTGTTTTATGTTAGTGAAATACACATAACATAAAATTTGTGATTTTAACGATTTTATGTGTATAGTTTAGTGGCATTAAGTACACTCATATTGTTGTGTAATGTTAAAATAACAAGGGATATATATGTTAATTGACAAAAAGTTCTTAAATAGATAATCAAAAAGAAAAATGATTTAAATTCCCCTCAAATTCTACCATCCATAGAAAACCCAGACCTAATCACTCTTAATATTTTGGCATATGCCCTTCCAGATTTCTTTATGTACATTCATTCTTATCTGAGTAGTATACATACTGTGTAGCAACCTGCTCCTGTTTCCTTAACATATAATCAACATCTTCCATGTTAATAATTAGAAATAAATGCATTGTTTCTGGTCTTGCTAACAAGACTAAATACAGATGAATTCTGTGCATTATTTTTTCCCTCTGAGCACTGTGGATAAGAACACTAGTTAAGGGCCTGGGCTTTTAGTCACGGGGCTATGTGTAATTTGGGGATTGCAGAAAGGATTGAACATCTTTTGCTGAGGTTCATCTTTAGGTCTGGGGTCTAATGACAACACTTCACCAAGGGAAAGGACAAGAACAATCTATGCCATTTGAATGAAATGTCATTTGAAATCAAAATTTTCTGGAGAACTTGTTATTGAATGCCCGACTCTCTTTATTACTGATGTGGAGGAAACATACTGAACAACAAAATGGTAATGCTCACTACCAGAGACGAGACCTTACCTGATGGCTGGTAGAACCAATGCAGGGGGAAAAAATTAATGAGACTGTTGCTAGGAGACGGGAGAGCCAAAGCCCATGGCATTGTAGGGGTTTCACTGGAAATGAAGGCAATTTAAGTGTGATTTGTATCAGAGGTTTAGCTATCAAAATCTGTCCTTTGACGAGCATGTGGTTTTTAGCATGTGATGCTTTACATGCTTTTATGGTTCGGGCAGAATTTTGAGGGTAATCCCGAGGCATTTCCTTTCTTTCCACAGAGACGATCCCTTTTTCAGAGCACAGCCCATTTTCGAGTGGCTGCTGCCGCTTTTCGCCCACCCCTTCCGCGCGACAGCCTCAGAGCTGGTGCGGAGGCAGAGCTCAGGCTGCTGGTAAGTAGCTGAGAAATCTTTTGTAAAATAAAGATCCAAAATATGCATTCTAAAGCAAGTGGCATGTTTTAATGGGATAGAGTAATACATAACTGTGTAGGAATTTCTGATTCTAGTCAGTGGCATTGGGGAAATGGGTTAAATATATTGCAAGTATTCCACAGTCACTTTTGTAGTATAAAGCTTGTGTCTTAAATGGTGAATGAGTTGCTGGAAGAAAATATCGAAACTTCCCCCTTGTGATTCTGGTAAGATATTTCCCAAAATAAAACTTGACGAAGGTGTCACTGAAATGAGAAATTACATTTGGAGCGATATTTCAGCTTTACGATGTTTGGATTACATGTCATAAAATAGGTTGCAATTCAAGGTGTTCTAAGAACTGATCCTTTCTCAGTGTGGATGGAGGGAGCAGGAGAAAAATGTTGTTTTGCAATGGGGAAAAAGATTACTACCATTCCTTATTTTAAAAAACTGAAAGAATATCGTGTGACTGATGTCTGTACAGGAGAAAAAGTAAGAAGAAGGGCAGCCTGTAATGTTCAGATCAATGACTTCATGTGAGAGATGAGTGTGTGTTGAATGAGGAAGATCAAAATTTGGTTTTAGGATGAAAAATCATGAAGAAGGAATAATGAACATTGTGACTGTGCCTTTATTTTGAAAATAATTCACTTTAATTTGTGGGCATCAATTTGTACAGTAAACACAGTGGTTTTTTTTCTTTGAAAATGGATATAAGAAGGAAAGCAGAGATTTCTATCAACAAAGATTTTCTGTATGTTTCTGAAATGTGCCTAACAATGTGTAAGATGTTGTGTGTCCTTTTACCTGGAAATTTCTTTTGGAGATGTGTTTCTCCAAGGGGAGATAAATGGAAAAAATGATAGCTAAAGTAGTGGCTTTTTATTTCTTTGAAATTCAGATGGTTTTGACACTTCAGCAGGAAAAAAGGAGAAAAAACAGATACGTAGATTTTTGAGTTAGATGACAAAGCAGCAAGCACTCCAGGAAGAAAAATGAGAATGAAAAAGCTTAAGGGAAAGTGCACAAAATGGACCTTTTTTTTTTCAAGCTGCAAATGTCTGCTGGTAGCATGTTTTGCAGGGGGAAGAGGGGAGAGTATGTTGAAGGCAAAGGGAGGGGGTATTGAACAGGAGCACTGCGGCAAAGAGAATGACTGACGCACCCAGGGACATGTGACCATTCTCTAGTGTAGTGAAGAAAATTTTCCAGGAGTCCATCTTGTATAAGAAATTCTGTACCTCCTAACATTCAAATAATACTGTAATTTTTGTGTAGTATGTTCTGACTTTGTTCTGCTTGATTCTCTGTCAGTATACATGGGTGCATTTCATCTTTGCTTTGTATTGTGTTCATTCCAAGACTTTCTTTTCTGTGCTCCCACCACCGCTTTTATAACACTTATTGAAGTATCTTGTTTAAAATGCTGTCTTTCCCCTTTACATCATAAAAATATCATATAGTTATTGCAGAAAATTTGGAAAAATATAAAGATGGCTATAAAAACTACCCATAATCTCATGAACTAGAGATAATTACTATTAACATAATTGTTGTCATTCTCTCTTCTGTGAATACATGCAAATGAATAGAAATATGGAGAAATTTCTATGCATTTGATATATATATTTATATATATAATAAAAGTCATATATACATATAGTTTTCAATCTGATTTAATCATTACACAACATATTGGAAGAAATTCCCCATGTTTTGAAATATTCCACAAGAATGTGGTGTTTTGTGGAGGCATAACCCTCAATCATATAGGGGTCTCATTAAATGTCTGATTATTGAGTGTTTGTTTGCGTGTGAAATTTTTGCTGTTATAACTTAAGGAATGTTTTACCATACAAATCTCGGTGTACTTTTCTGTTTCTTCCCTTAGGATAAATTTATAGACGTGGAATTCCTGGATTAAATGGTAAGGTTTCTTCCCCTACCCCCAACCTCATACATACTGCCTAATTTATTTATCATGTGTGATAAAAATTTTGTTTTCCCGTTGTTTTTTTTCCCTATTGATTTTTTTTATCATTTATGGTGGGGTTATTTTTAGATGTCACACTTTTATATTTTTAAATATCCACAACTATCGGTTTCTTTTTTTTAATTTATGTGTTTCCTTTGATGAGCATATTTACCTGTATTTTCCCCCTAGTCATTTCATTGCTTCCTTTTCTACAAATATCTCTAATCATCTGAAATTCATTTTGGTGTATGCTATGAAGTAGGATCTAATTTTATGTTTTCTCCAAATAGGTCACCAATTGTTTCAGCATCATTTATTGAATAATCCAACCTTCTTCCACTGATTTGAAATGACAACGACTGTTCTCTCATTAGGTAGGGTGTAGCTTTCCACAGGTCGGCCATTTTCTCTCTACCTAAGATATTTACATTCCACAATAGTACTCCTACTTTCTTTCAGCTTCTGGAAGCCTTCTAAATTGTCATGTTCATGCTTATGCTCTTCATGAGTTCTAGGCACATGAAGTTTAGGGCAGTGGCTTTCAAACAGGATTTAAAATTCTTCACAATTGAACATTTTTATTTTTCTTAGCATTTTTTTTTTTTTTACAAATTGAAATGGAGGAATCCAAATATATAAAACCACTGTTCCAGGTGTGCTGTTCCTCGGAGTCACAGCTGACATCCTAATTGTGTATTCAAAAACTAACACCTCCATGGGCTTAGCCTTATTACTCCTAAGGTTCTTCCATCAACCTCTTTTTCTACTCCTCAGGTACTTGGAGAATTAGAGCTGTCTAGACTCAGTTCCTGGAATTATGTAGAATGTAAGATGGACATGCAAAAAGTGTATGAGGAACAGAAATAATGTTTGCCAGCCTATTGCTGGCAGTATTCTGATCTAGGGACTTTAAAGAGGTTAGGGCGGGTCCTAACCCATGGCACCAGCGCCGCCATGTCTAGTAGATAGGAACATACTTCAGTGGTTCACCTCCTCACTGCAGGTGGAAGGCTCAGGCATAAAACACCGAGCCTTTTAGTGGGAGACGGGTTAAATGTTGCTCACAGAAATACTTGAGCATTAAAATGACCTGCCACCCACTGTTGACCGTCCGCCTCCATCCCCAACCCAGCCTTCTTTCTCTATTGAGTTTTGAGCTGGCCCCTATCAGAATCAGCCTTTACTGATTCTGAAAGAAAACAAGGGGCATGGCTAGGAGGATGGCTTGCCCATCCTTATTGCCAGGGGCACCTTTGGCTCACAGCCATAGCCCCGTCATTTCTTGACTTGCTGCATTAGGCTATGATTTGTTTGTGAATTGAGGCTTTTTTCCCTGGCAACAGCAGCTTGCCAGGGCTTGCCCATTCCCTCCTGTTCAGTGGCAGAAGGAGGCTGCAAAGGCAAAGGGTGGTCTTGGGGGCTAGAGTCACTGGGGGAGTTATTCTGCGGTCAGGATGTCATTTTTTCTGGGCTAAACTGCCATCATTATTGTATAAAGAGCATTATATTGTTTTAATCTTTGGAAAGGTTAGAGCTACCTCCTTTTTCTTCCTCTCAAATTATGTGCTCTCAGTATGTCCTCCACTGACCATGAGCTCTTCCCAGTGTTTGAGGTCACTGACGCCCTCGAGGGAGGGGGCAAGGAGAGTCATGTGAGCGTGGAAACTAGACTGCCTAGTTTCAAATCTCTACCAATGACAATCTCTCTGTGCTTCACTTTCCTTAGATGTAAAATGGGGATAATAATAGTACCTTTAAAACAGTGTTCGGTAATGGTAACTGTTGTGCAAGTTTTGCCCATTCTTATTTATTGATATTGAAGGAGACTTGTCCTGGAACAGGCTTTCACTGGCATGGACAGACTCACACTCTAGTGTTCACTGGTTCAATAGCACAAACCAACATTTCCCCCTACAGCACACACACTCTTCCCATGACACACAGACACCAGGGCAAAAAGCCTGTGGCCCATAGCATAGAGACATTGTCATATCACTCAGACCCAGAGGCACACACATTTTCCCCAAGGCAAAAAGACTCATGTAAGGGCCACAGAATCACCTGATCATAAAGACTCTACCCGTGGCACATGGACAATTATGACATTACAGACTGTGCCCATATGAGACAGGCCCTTCCTCTGGCACACAGAGTCTCTGTAGAGCACACACACTCATCCCATAGGACACAGATTCTCCCAGGAGCATACATATTCTCATGGCAAAAAGGCTCACTCTGCAGGACACAGACACACCTTACAGGACACAAATACTACCCAAAGCACACTGACTCTTGTCACAGGACATGTACTCTGCCTATGGCGCATACACTTCCTACAGCACAAAGATTTCCGCACAACACACAGGTACTCCCCACAGTACATGAGATACTTCCCGCATCACAAAGATTGTCCCCCCAGCACATCTTCTCCAGATGCCCCCATGGTTAAACCCATAGCTGAGATTCTCCACAGGGCACAGACTCCCCTCACATCACACAGACCCTCACCAGACTCCATCCCACAGCCTCACCCCATAGCACTTATCCCGCAGAGCATAGTGTCTACTCACAAAACACAGACTCACACCAGAGCTCAGACTCTCCCAAGAACACAGACTTCCCCCCAGAACACAGTTCATGGCATAGCTTGAAGACCCACGCAGAGAGACACAAAGACTCTCCCATGACAGACGGACTTGCTGCACGATACACAAGCCATCCCCAAAGAACATGAACTTGCCCCACGGTGCCCAGACGTTGCCCAGATCAAGCAGACTCATCCCACAAAACACAGACTGCGCCCACAGCACAGAGAATCCCCCACAATGCACAGATTTTCCCCACAGCCAAAAGATTCTCCCCACACAGCGCAGCATGTCTCACAAAGTGAGGTGCCACACAACACACAGACTCTCCCTATGGCCTATAGATAATACCCCGCAAACACAAATTGCCTTCATAGGACACGTGTCCTCCCCATGGCACACAGAAACCTCATCACCTCAGACAACTAGCCCCAGGATACACAGCCTCATCCCAAGACACAGACTCACCCCACAGCATAAGGACATGCTCCTAAGAACCTAGACTCTCCCCTACAGCTTGAGGACTGAGCCCATGGTACACAGATGAAACCCATAGCACAGAGAGTCTCCCCACAGCACTCAGACAAGCTCATGCACAGTGCGCAGATGCAGCAGTACAGGTTACAGCCCATGTATCTCCTCATGATTGTTTCGGCACAACACACAACCTTTTTCTTCAGCGCATCACTTTACTTCACAGCAAACACAGTAATCATACAGTGCAAATACTTACCTCACGGCGTACTCACTTGCCCAACAACATCCAGTCCTTCGCCAACCATTCAGTTACCATACAACACACACTATGGCCCTGTAGCAACAACACACACCCTGAATCCTTCAGACAAAGTGCAGTAAATAGACACACTTCACAATGCACAGCATTACATCACAGCATGCAAACTGGCCCTTTGATGGGCAGACTTGTGCAACCACAGACACACCCATGACACAGTCACACCTAACTTTTCTCCCAAGTGTTCAGATGTGCCTGAGGTCACAGTCACAGACATGACATATAATACACTCATTTCACAGCATTGACACAACTCATCCCAGACAAGCATACATACAAACACATTCCACAGCACAAGTCTCCACCCCTGTATGCACCGAATTGTGTCACAACCCACACTTGCCATAGAAATTCACTTCACCAAAAGCACACTCCTGCCCTGGCTGGTGTAGCTCAGTCGATTGAGTGCCAGCCTGCAAACCAAAGGATCCCTGGTTGGATTCCCAGTCAGGGCACCTACCTGGGTTGTGGGCCAGGTCCCCAGCGGGGGGCATGAGACAGTCAACCACACATTGATGTTTTTCTCCCTCTCTTTCTCCCTCCCTTCCCCTCTGTCTAAAATAAGTAAATACAAAAATATTTAAAAAAAGCATGCTCCTTATGGTGCTTATACAGTGTAGCACATGCTCCAAAACACCTGCAACCATTAGCTCCACCACTCCCACATTTACCTCAAAGCACAGAGCTGGTTTCCCTACTCACACTGCTGCCCATACACAAGACATGCACAGAATTCCACCGCAATGCGTAGATCCTTCCATCAGTTTGCACATTTGCTCCTCAACACGCACAAATACTAATGAACACTGAGACTGAAGCTAACTATACAGACAAGCCCTTTGGGACATAGACTCACTTCACAACATAATCACACTCACAAAATTTAAAATTCACTGGCATTACCGCAAATGCATAGATTTCTTCTGCGCTGCCTATAATTGCCTCACAACACAGACTTACTCTGAAATGGAAACCCTGCAGTGCACATAAACATTCCCCGGTGTGCAAAGAGCTCCATCATAGTTTACAGACATGCTTTACCACACTATTGAGCTGCAAACTCCAGCCCACAGCAGATACACAGCTTGCATAATGGTAAGAGCTTGGCCTCTGGACTCATACTACCTGGGTTTGAATGCAGGTTCTATTGCTTTCTAATTGTATTACCTCGGGTAAGTATATTTCTCTGTTCTTTAGTTTGCTCATCTGTAAAACAATGATAACAATAGCCTCTATTGAAAAGGGTTGTTGTGAATATTAAATGAATTAAGATATGT
This sequence comes from Carollia perspicillata, assembly GCA_004027735.1. Taxonomy (NCBI): domain Eukaryota; kingdom Metazoa; phylum Chordata; class Mammalia; order Chiroptera; family Phyllostomidae; genus Carollia; species Carollia perspicillata. The sequence goes on from PVKM010021042.1 coordinate 9,508, forward strand.
CAAGTGCTTGTTACAGTGCCTGGTACATAGAAACTATTATAATTGTTAATACAGGGTCCGGCAGAAGTAAGGCCTGCTTGAGTGCGCTTGGTAGGGAAATACTATGGGTGTAATAATTTATAGTTTTAATTTGAACATTTCACCTAAAATGTTATATGGTATGCTTGAGTGTGATATTGTTATGTTACAGAATTACATGCTTATGATTTTGTAATAAAAGATTTTGTAATAAAAAGGGGCGTTATTTGTGCTGGACCCTGTATATTTCTGTCCACCCTCCCCCACCATTACTGCTAAGGTGAAAAGGGCCTACCTCTAATACCTAGAATCATGTGACAGCACAAAGATTCAACACATGACACAGAGACTAGCCCCAGAACATCTAGAAACACTCTACAGCATACAGGCCCCTGACCACAACACCCACACGCTGCACAGAACACAAAACAGAACCGCAAACCAGCTGCCACCCACAGCACATGGAACTGCATCACGATTAAGAAATTTGCTATGCAAGGCGCAGGCTTGCTCCCATAATACACAGATTCATTCCACAATGTCCATACTGCATGCATCACACCCAGCCACATCCCACAAGACGCAGTCTCACAATACAACACAACAAACACACAGGCCCCTACAAGTGAGCAATAAGCCCTATATTACACAAACACTTCCTACCACACATGAATTATTTCACATAATATGTGTATATATGTACTCTTCACAAACATGGTCCTAAATGCACACTCCTGCATTTGTAACACCATAACCATAACACTGAGTCATCCTACAACACAGAGACCAAACAATTCGGGGGTGCACCACGATGCAGACTTACCACACTGCACAGACGCATCCAGAGACACATAGACAGGCTCTACAATACATTGACTCGCTCCAAAACAGCTTAGCATGCTCAGACATAGCCTACACGCACTCAATGGCACATATTACATCTCTCAAGACACCTAGAGGTATGTTAACACATACAGAGAAGCTTTACAGACTTCAGCATTATTTACGTAACACACACCCTCACTCCGCAATGCACAAACTCATTCCCCCCTCAAATGCTCACTTGCCTCCAATGCACAGACGTGCCCCACCACACAAAAACACTTTCCGTGAGCGCAAACAGACCCAAAATGCACGGACATCATCCACACCAACACACGTTCATCCTTTCCACCCTCCAACAACAGAAGCATCCCATAATGCACCCAGCAATGTAACAATTAGGGTCAGAATACCTGGAGGCCCCATACAGCATATACACATTCCCCACAGCAAACCCGGTTCCCCATGTCTCACAGAATTGCATCACAATCTACAAACCTCTATAAAGCACAGACCTGGACAACAATACCCAGATTCACTGCACAAGGCACAGAGATATGGCATAATCCAGGGCCTAGACTCACAACAGGGAAAATACTTTTCAAAATAATTGCTCCTGTAAACACACAAAATTCTCTGCCAGCTCACAAAATCACATCACTGAACACCTTTCTCTTAAAGCAGAGGCTTGACATGCAACTTACATAGTTGGCCGCAACAGAAAGCGTTGCCACGCAGTGCAGATGGCAGCATCTCGACTTCTAAGCTTTATATAAAACAATGCCTTTCCAATAAGACCCACACTGCAATTCACAGATAAGCCCCACAATTCTTGGATAATTTTACAATCCCTACGTACTCTGCAACCTAAGACATGCTGCAACATCTAGACATACCCCCTGAGGCCCAGAGACATGCCCAAAGACATGCAGAACACCCCCGCCCAAAAAGGGGCAGTATAGATTGTGGTCAAAAGTTTACACTTAGGATTCAGGCTGCCTGGATTCCAATCCCACATGTATCATTTACTAATTGTGTGACCATGAAAAGGTTTCTTAACTTCTCTGTGCCTTATTTCCCTCAGGTATAAATTGGGAATAATACTGGTACTCATTAGAGCTGTTAAGAGGAATAAATGAGTGAATGCCTTAAACATTGTTTAGAACAGTGCCTGGCACAGAATTAGCGTTACCCATGTTAACTGATCTTGTCGTTGCTGTTATTATTGTTGTTTCTACACACGGAACTGAAGCATAATGGTAACACTCACCTTAAATAATTAGAATTTGCCCTGACACATAGAGTGTACCCCCGTGAAGCACACAATCACATCACCAGCTCACACTCCCACCACCCTTTCCTTACAGTTCCCATGTTTACCCACTGTACTTAGCTCACAGTACCCAGAAACAGCTACCACACAGTCTCTGCGACAGCTAGACTCATCACAAAACCTAGACACACATTGGAATAAATAAATATCTGTGATACAGAAACATCCACAGAAAGACCCATCCCATTCAACTAAATGCACCCTCTCCTATACAGGAGCGGTGTCAAACTCATTGTCGCCGGTGGCCACATCAGCCTCACGGTTGCCTTCCAAGGGCCAAATGTAATTTCAACTCCTTAACAGTTAAGGAGTAGTTACCTTTACACAGTCCTAAGATTATTTCGGCCCTTCGAAGGCAACCACAAGGCCGATGTGTCCCTGGTGAAAATGAGTTTGACACCCCTGCTATACATGATGCTCGACAATACATACAACACGGACCACACTGGTCACACAACACAAAGAACTTACGATGCTTTTATATCACAGAAACAATCCACAACATGGAGACTTCTTGAACACATGGGATTGCATCACACCATCCCTATCAAAACCCACAAAAATTACCTGTACACCCCAAATTGCCCACAGTGCACAGACTTGCCCCACAATGCAGATAATCTCTCCACAGGATCCAGCCTTGCTCCACAGCCCACATGCCAGTCCCACAGCACATGGATTGGCCCATCCCTCACAGATATGATCCGCCATGTACAGAATCCTATGACAAAGCAGACACACGCCACAGTGCCTCGACAGGGCACATAACGCACATGTCAGCTCCACACAGTGGAGACTTAACCCAGTAAATACCTTCATTTCATATTACCAAGACTTGTCCTATGACACACGAAAACACTCTGTGGTGCACAGAACCGATGCACAATACCTCCGCATGCCCTATAATGTACAGACTGAACTGCACGGTGCAGACTCCTCTCACAAAGCAGAGATGCGGTCACAACATTCCATCTTGCCCCACTGTGCACAGCCTAGCCTCACAATACCTGGGCGTACTTTACAATGGACAGGCATCACCCCCAACCGAAAGCCCCCAAGGGAACAGAATTACATCAAAATGCAAAGGCCCCAAACACCTTCGGTTGTCCCCACGCAGTTCCCCAATAGATATGCAGGGACTATAGCACTCAAATACAGCCCATAACCAGAGACTGATTGCACAAACTGCAGACGTGCCCCATTATGCATAGATATCTCCCACAATGTGGACTCTCTGCTTGCATTACCCACACTCACATCAGAACACCCAGAGACCCAGAGTCAACTCACTGCTGACGGATTACATTACAACCCAGAAATCTGCCACACAACACACATGCCTCTCAAAGTATGGACACAACCACTAGCCACAACCTCCCCCCCCCGCCAGTACTAAAGAAAATAACACAATGGTAAGGGGTGCCCCACAAAGCCCAGACTGTCACACAATGAATACACTCATCACACAGTAAAATCATGCCCTGCAAACCAAGTATAAACCCCAACAAAACAGGTAAACCCCACAATGCATAGACCTGCCTCATAACCCAAGGCTTTACCATGCAACACACCGACTCTCCTAACATACATGGGTTGGACTCCTGATGCACAGACTCACTCCACAAAACTGATTTGCTCTGCAGTGGACACCATCACTTCACAATGAAAACACTAGAACCAATACCCATGTTCACTCTTCTGCCATTTCTCCACCACATAAGAGGCCCTATAATGCATAGATATACCCCTCAACACACAGACTTTTCAAATCACACCCGGACACACCATACATTGCATAGCCATGTGCCACAATCCTGACAGATGTCAGAACACCGCATATGCAATGCAAACGTGTCATAGAACACTTAATCATCCACAATGCACAGACTTATTCCATGAAGCACTGTTTTATCCCGCTCAGTCTGATCCCATACCACAACCCCTAGACTTGTCCCAAAACACAAAGGCATATGCACAGATATGTGCCACAACATCCAGAATCATTTAATAATGCCCACCTTCATTCCACAATACCCCCAAACTTCAGACTACTAGCGCATAGACAAAAGTGCACAGCACACAACCTTGCCTCAAAAGCACATAGCTACACCACAGTGCACAGACATGCCCTAAACAGAGAATGTCTCAATCACTCCCTCACCTTGCAACGTAAACACCTGGCCTATAGGGAAAACAGGAGCACCAAAGCACCTAGACCTGTGTTGCAGCTCAAAGCCAACTCTCGCAATGCTCATCCACAGCCCACTGCATAGGCTCAGTCCACCAACTGTGAGCTGATCGAACAGCATAAAGAATTGCAAACCAGCCAATGGACAGTCACAAACGCACAACTCAGACTCTTTCCAAAAAGCACAGAATCCTATCCCAAAGCACTGATATGCCCCACAATGAACAGTATCAAGTGACAATGCAAGGACACATCTCATGTCACAAGACTCTCCCTAGAGTGCAGAAACATGCCCCAACATACATTTCCCCCCATAACACAGTCATCTAGACACCCCTTGCCATTCCCAGGTACAGTGCCAAGACTCTGCCCACCACTCAGACCCACACCAAAGCACACAAAACCACCCCAGAGCAGATAGAGTCCCCATATGTTGTATAGGGTCAACTCATGACACACACATGTGTCACACACACACATATCTCAGCACAAAGACTGACCCCAAACCACTTACAGTCAATGACAGTACTTAACCACCTCACCCAAGAAGGCATGGAATAGCATCACAATACACAAATCTGTCCTACAGTATGTAGACCCATTGCACCATTGACCCTCTTACCTGATGGTGCAAAGATTGGCCCAAGCAGTGCATTCACAAGCACTGTAATGTGTTGAAACAACCTACAGTGTAGAGACTTGCTTTCAGGTGCATAGACCCCCTCGCATAAGGCACAGGATTCTGTTGCAGCCCTTCAGCTCACTGTTCAAGACATCAACTAGCCGAGTACACACTGCGCCCCACACAACACTAGGTCCACACATCCCAGGCCTGTACTAAAACACACAGATTTGGCCCATAGAGTCTCAAACACAGGGCAACACACAGGCTCTAAAAACATCTGTCAAATCATATTAAAATGTATAAACATGTCCCATTGAAACACCCTCACCAAGCCTATGGTTGCCCTACAAAGGATATAAAGAAACAATACCACTCACACTCAGTTTACAAGTGTTTTAGTTGTATCACAATGTACAGAGTTGCCTCAGAATGCACACTATGACCAACAGCTCACGGACCTATCCCGGAGAACAACGACTTATCTCACCACATACCACATCATTCCCAAACTTGAACCAAACCTTTACACACAGCCAAAAATACACAGGCCCACCCTGCATCAAATATAGAGGATGCATAGATTGACCCTCACTTAGAATAAGTTCACAACTCATATTTGTCCCACAATGCCCTGACACACATTACGATGTACAGAACACAATCATAACTTGAACACTCTGAAAACAATGCCCAGAATCCCGCAACACCACAGAATTCATCCTGCAACATCCAGATTCACCTCACAGTACCCCAAAGTGCATAAAAACACATTTGTTCCAAAATGGACAGCTTTTCTCACAGCTCCTGTTTACATCCTACAACACACAAAGTTGCCTCACAAGATACAGACTTGCTAGAAACACACACTATTGCACAACTTATGAACATTTCTGAAAACATACACTGCATAATAAATGGACTCCTTCTAACATCTGATTACATCCTCAAACATAGAGACTCACCCCTCCCCCACCAGCATAGTCTCATCCAATAGCTCTAAAACATAGCACATAAAATAGGCTTACCCACAATGTATAGAATTTTATATGACTTCCACAATCATACTACAATTCGTAGACTTGTACCCCTATACACAGTGTTATCACACAATGCATAGACTCATTCACAAAGCAAATAATTCAGAATACTCCACAACCACCAGCTATGCTCCTAAACACACGAACATGCAGCACAACACAAAGAAACAATCCACAAAGCGCCTATGAGCCTTACAATGCCCAGCCTCTGCCATATCTTCTCAGTATCTAGACCAGCTTAGGATGTCAATCGTGCTCCGTGACATGACTCCCACCGCAGCACACAGAATCACGTCATAATGCATAAGTTGACCTCACAGTGCAAAATTGTCCAAAACTGCCAAGACTCGCTCCATAGTTACCCAATATTACTATAATACATAGGTTTGCCTCAAAGCTGTCTTACACCATAATACTGCAGAAGCACCTCATAATACCTACAATGAACTTAAAATGAATAAGCTTGCCCCCACAAAAGACCAGACTTACCCCATAACACTGAGATATACCCTATAACATAGAGGCAAGTTCCACAGAAATGCAAAAATTCCCTATAATGTTCAGCCTTACACTAAAACATAAACTCACCCCACTGGAGTAAGAATAGACCATAGCTATCCAGCCACACCCCCAAATTCACAGTCTTGCCACACAGCATGAAGACATGTGTTACAATGCACACACTAGCTCCATAAAACCCTTATATAGCTAACTTACTATAGACAGATGCACTCTATGTCACAAAGGTTTCTCCCACAAACCCAGAATTGCATTCTGATGCACAGATTTACCCCCAAACACACAAAATTTCTCCACAAGACAAACATTTTACAAAGAAAACATGTGTTCCCAGCCCCCCAAACTGCCCTAGGGCACACAGACTCACCCCTCAGGGTGAAGGCATACCCATGTTGCACACTTACTCTCCTCCCCAGATGTGCTTTGCAACATAGCCTTGCCCCACAAGACAACCTTGACCCGCAATCTAGACACAGTCTATGGTATGTATTCACCCCTACAACACCTTGGCAAAACCTCTGATGAAAAGATGCATCCTACAATGTACAACATCTCTTGAAAATACATAGACACTCTCACAGTTCCAGAATGAGCACATGGTGGTCAGACTTTCTTGAAATGCACATTCACTCCAAGACACTTAGAACCAAATCACAGCATACAAACTCAACACATATCAAGTTGCCCTCATGACACACTGACATGCCCCTCATCACTCAGACTCCTACATACACAAAATATCATTATAGCTTCACATCACTCCACGAAATGAATGCACGATCCACACTACTACAGACAAAGCTCCTGATATCCAGGTGTGCCCCGCAGTATTGAGAGACATACCCTGTGATGGACAGCCATGCCCCACCACACAAACTCATGCAACAAAACAAGTCATCACCCAATATAAAGATCCCGAACTGGACATACGCTCAGTTACATACTGGCATATGCCACAAGCCAAAATCACACCATGAGACAAGTATGTCGTACAGCATGCAGAGCAGTCCAAAGCACAGACACCAGCTCCCCCACACTCAGGCTTGCCTCTAATAACCTGCATGCTCTTGACAACACCAGGATGCACACAATACCACATCCAGAGTTAACCCATATAATACAGCCTTGCCCTGTAGTGCACAGCACTGGACTGCAACCTCCAGAAATGCCATACTATATACAGATACGACCCCACACCCAATGAACCCTCCCCTTGTAAAAAACTCACATAGACTTCCCATAAGGCACAGACATACCCTACGATGCAAACACTGCCCCTCAGAGGCAATCATCTACTATAGTATTTCTAGAATCAATCCATGGCACACAGTCTTATCCCATTACTCCAAGATCTATCCCACAGTTTACAGACTGCAAGGTATAGACCACAACACCTATACATACCCTACAATGTAAGGACATGTTCCATGATGCAGAGATTTCCAGGATGGTGTATCCAAAAAAATCACAGCTATAAAATTCACAACACTGAGAATCGTTCCCACAAAGCACAGTTACTCCAAACCAGATGATCAGGACCCATAAAGCCTGTAAGTCATAGAGACAACCCACAATGCATAGCTTTATCTCACATCTCCTAGCTGTGCGTCCCTACTGTAGAGAGCAACCTCACAGTGTGTGCCTGAGTCATACTAGTCATAGTCCGGCAGCTCCAGAAACTCATTCACAAGATGTACAATTTACTAACATACCATACAACCCATATATTTACCCCACAACACCTAGACCCGCCTTTCTTCAGGCAGACTCACCCCGCAACAGGAGGCTCATCACCCAAAAACACATATAATCAACCCACAATACAAAGACTCTTCCTTTGTAACAAAAAGGTTTTCTGTACCACACTCAGACTTACCTCACCCACCTGAGTCATCCTACAGTACTTAACCTCACACCACTGCACAGAGACAGGGTACCTAATCCAGAAACTAGCTCTGATGACTGGGACACACCCCTGTGGTTCTGATAGACTCTGCTACTACATACACAGAGAGATATAATCCACAACACACATATTCACCCCACAACACACATACTTACCGCACAACATGCAGACTTGCCCAAAAGTTTATCGACACCATTTTTTAAGAAAAGATTTTACTTATTTAAGTGAGAGTAGAAGGGAGGGAGAAAGAGAGGCAGAGAAACATCAATGTGTGGTTGGCTGTGACGTGCCCCCTACTGGGGACATGGCCTGCAACCCAGACATGTGCCCTGACTGGGAATCAAACCGGCAACCCTTTGCTTCACAGGTCTGTGCTCAATCCACTGGGACACACAAGCCAGGGTATGGACACCCTTAATAATACCAAGGCTTGCTAGACTACAGTCAGAAAGTATACACCACAAAGAAAAGCAACACACTATGTAATGCTCGCTCTAGAATATACAGGTTCATGTCTCGAGGTCCACATTCTATCACATCTAATGTTCAACAATATGTTGCTTCAAAGGATACCAACCGAGGACCTGCATGGTCACACAGAGCTTTGGGGAAGTGACTTCATTTTTTTGAGTCTGTATATCCATTTGTAAACATGGTGAAATACTTCTTTTTAGGCTATTCCAAGATTTAAATGAGAAAATTTCTGTCCCAGGCTTGGCCCCACCACTCACTGGGGCTGGAACAGGGGCACATGCGATAGTAGACATGATCAGTGGTTGAATAGAAGGGATATGGACATGGCATCCATCAGGTCTGGTTTTTAATTCTGCCTCTGCCACTGATTGGCCCTGTGACCCACACAATGCACTCTAATTCTCTGATCCTAGTCCTCATGTAGAGACTGGGAGTGACACTGGTTCCTGCCTTCTAGGGAAGAAGGAAGAAGTAACTTTGGAGCCATTTCTAAAGGGCAAGCCTGGGGAACCAGAAGGCTGGAGGAGGCAGCGAATGGACCCTGCCCAGGGCCACAGATGGGGAAGGAAGATAGGTATGTGCCAGGGCCCGCAACAATGGCTGTGGGATTGGAAGATCTGAGCAGCCACCTGCTCTTTGTCTTTAAATTATAAAAAGCCTATATTATTAGACCATAGTTATCATCTTCAATAATCAACATTTTTCAAAGAAGGCTATCTTTTAATGTGTATTTCCTTGGCTACTTCGAGAGAGGAAGACAATCTTGAGCGCCCTCTGCTGGCTGTATTGTAGAAAAACGGGCGGAAATGACCAGGCAAATCTTTCCAGAAGTGTTCACAGTTACACACACATATATTCATTATAGACAAGTACATATCCAACAGACTACATATATACATGTAGTGTCACAGATGTTTATACTGACAGAGACCTACAGGTTTGTCGTAATCCTACAGACCTTAAATCGTTCAAGCCCCAGCCAAAGACATTTGTTGGCATAAGTACAAACAAAACCAGGAGTCCCAATAGGCATCATCTTATGGATACACAGATACACATATACATACACATATACATACAAATGACCACAGTTCTGTGTGTAGATACAGAGCAATATGTACACATAAATACACACTCCACACTTGTACCGACTCAAAGAACACAGAGACATATGTATAACATCCTGACAATCTGTTTACTGATTTATAACCTCAAAGATGCACAAAAACAAATACACACACAAAAAAACACACAGATGCTTCTGGAGGCTCATGACGCACATTTCGAGACACCACCACACATTTATGCAGAACTATAGACAAGTATACATAAGCCTGCATAGATACATATGTTTGTATGTGTGCACTCATACCTGTATACATGTGTGTAGTAATTCATAAACAGAAACTAGTGTGTTTTTACTGCTTTGCAAAGATAGTGACATTTAAACAAACAGTGAGACAGATTTCATTCATAGTAGATAAATATGTTTTAACAGTGTACTTAGTGGCATATTCATGCTCACAGAGTCACATGCATATATACACAGAAGCATAGTTGTTATTAAAACACACATGCATAAGTATGCTCATGCCCACATATGCAACCTAAGTGTACATGCTCAGGTGACCACATCTAAATATGCACACATGCATAGGTATGGAAATGCACACGGGGCACATATGAGAATGTTCATGCATGTGAGTGTACATAGACAAGTACACAGCACAAAGGTGTGTATGCATAAATGTACTTGTATATGGAGACACATACATGTGCATATGTGTAAAACGGAGATGATCCATAAAGAGATATCTACATGTACATACCATACAGAAAGTGGTATATACATTTAGAGAGAGATGCTTTCCTATATAGAGATATGACAGAGAGAGAGAGAGAGATTTAGCAGAGACACTTTCAAATGAAGAAGCCTATGTTTATACACATAAGCACAGGCCTAAAAACCTACAGAAAGATATACATGGGCAAACATATCTTATACATGTGGAATTAAATATATGGGAATAGAGGTTCATTCCTACAGACTTACACATGTGCACATAGACATGGGCACTACACCTAAAAGACAAGATCTCACCCACTTACAGGGTGACACACTCCAAACCTCTCTTAAAGGCATATGCACACAGAACTCTATAAATGCATTTGCATGTACAGACACATACAGGGTGGGGCAAAAGTAGGTTTAGAGTTGTTCACATGGAAAAGAATATAATAATTAATAATAATGCAATAATAAACTCTGTTTTTGTACTCACAAATGCAAACTTACTTCTGCCCCACCCTGTAAACACACATGCAGATGTACACTCAGATGCCAGATGTACCTCCCCAAATGTACAACATCCTCAGCATATAAAAGAAAGAGACATACATATATATCTACAGACAATGCAGACCTAAACACACTAACAATGTAGACATATGCAGAGATTCAAATGCACAGATGTGCACCCTCACATGCCAACATATGCACAATTGGCACACACGCACACACACGATGATCTACAATTATACTCCTATGCCCATTCGGCACACAGTTCTAAATGTACATCAAATATGTGAATGCACACACAGAGATACATGTGCCAACACAGGCATATAAATGCATACATGGACTTGATCATACTTAAACAGAAACAGCCTTAGAGACTCATGCAGATTTATACATATGAAAACACAAAGATTCAACCACATATAAAAGGACACACAAATATTTAAATACTTTTTTGAAGGAAGCTGTGACTTTTAATGTACCTTTTCCTAGTGTCTTTAAGAGAGCATGAAAATCATCGAGCTCCCTCTGATGATTGTACTGAAGCAGATGTAGAAATTACCAGAATGATCTCGAAAAGACCTGGAGTGCACATGTTGTTTGATCACACACACACACACACACACACACACTTCCACATGCACAGAATCACAGGCATAGAATCACAGGAAAGCAAACAAATAGAAACATACTTAGCCAAATATAGAAAGATACATAGACACCCCACTGAAACATCGCACAATGTAATATTGAAGTGCATGGCTATTGAACTTGAAAACCAATCCAAACTCGTATTTACATCTAAGCTGCAGCACTTACTAACTCAATGATTTGGGGCCATTCTTCTGCTTTCTTACCTGCAAAATGAAGAGTAATATTAACACTTACCTCATAGAGCGGTTTGAAGATTCAGTGAAATGAAGGGCCTAGCCTCGTGTTTGGAATGTCATACATGCCACCGCTGCTGCTGCTGCTGCGTTTTGGTTTTGTAAAAGCTGAAGTTCTTAGTTGGGTAAGGTTTGGATTTTGTGGTGAAAGTGCACGTGTATATTGTAAAGATGTTGTATTCATTAGCATTATTTGTAAATGGTATTCATGAAGAATAGATTTTCATAGACAAGGCTGTTTCTGAAATTTTCAGAGATCTTAAGGGTTTATTATGGTCCCTTTCCTTGGCAAAAAGAAAGACCTAAAACAAAGACTTCCTTGCGTTGTTGTCCGTTTGTTGTGATTGTCATGTTGTTCGTATCTTTTTCCTTTTTGCAGGAGATGGAAGATTGAGTGAGCCGGTGATAGGGGAAGAGGGCTTCCCGCCACTAGCACGTTTGCCACCTAGTGACCATATTGAGTAAGTGCAGTGTTCGTGGATTGCTCAGAAACATTCCTAAGCTTTAACCTATTGCCAAGTTACACAACCTCCTTGCCAAATAAACTAGTATACATCAAGTTAAAGTGGTTTCTATTATATTCAGAAATTAAAAATAGGTATAACATAAAGAAGCCTTTCTAAATTTAATGCCCTACTCCCCAACCCCTACCTCAGTTTTCCTCTGGACTGCAGAGTCTGTTCTATAGCAGGGGTCTTCATACTTTTTAAATACAGGCCACCTTAAATGATTTTGAGAAACTGTCTATCCCATCACACACCTTTAAGTTAGTCTCTGAAATTTATTATTATAAACTTAATTATTTGTAGAGTTATTATTTCCAGCATATTATAAATACTTGTGCTTTTAAATAACATGATTTAATCACATTTTGTATGATCCAGTGAATTAGACCACAGCTTTGGATCATTGTTTTCATAGAAAATATTTATAATATAACTTGATTGGCAAAGGCAGTGTTCATATCAAGATAATCAGCCAAATCAACTTTATCTTTCGAAAAAATGTCTGACTTCACTTTTCAATGTAAAAAAATGAATTAATATACATTCTGAGGAGCATTATTAAAACCATGGTGAAATCAATTATGGGACAACTAGTGCTAAATAGTTTACTAACAAACTACATAGAAAATTAAAATAATAATGAAATTTATGTCCACTTTAAAGTAGATTAAGAAATCAAATAATTCTGTTTCTCATGTAATTTCAAACTAAACAATGTAATATATAGCTAATATTGTAATTCACGTATGAAACAAAGGATCTGTTGGCAGTC